>PVKU01004604.1:0-142808 GCA_004027475.1 Anoura caudifer | reverse complement strand
GGGGGGGAATGTGGATGAGAGGGAGTGTGCAAGATGTAGGGGAGTAAAGGGGGGGAAAATGGGACAACTGTAATAGCATAATCAATAAAATATATTAAAAAAGAAAAAACAAGCTCTCCAAGCAATATTTGCACATCCATGTTCAATTGCAGCATTCTTCACAATAGCCAAGAGGTGGAAGCAACCCAAGTGCCCATGCACAGATAAACGGATCAAAAAATGTGCTGTACATACACACACACACACACACACACGGGAATATTATTCAGCCTTATAACAAAAGGAAATTCTGACACATGTCACAATGTAGATGAACCTTGATGAACCTTTAGGATATTATGCTAAGTAAAATAAGCCATTCACAAAAAGACAAGCACTTCAGAAGTATGATTTTACTTATATAAGGTATTTAAAACACAACAACAAAAAGCAGAATTGTAGTTGCCAGGGGTTGGAGAAAAAGGAAAAATGGGGAGTTGTTCCTCAATGGGCACAGTTTCAATTTTGCAACAAAAAAGATTCTAGAGAGCTGTTACATAACAATGTGACGTAGTTAACAGTGAATTGTATGCTTAAAAATGGTTAAGATGGTAAATTTTATGTTATGTGTTTTTGATGACTGTAAATAAATAAATAAAATACAGTTAATATTTTATACATTATACAAATTATGAAAAGTTCTTTAAAGTTCTCAAAAAAAAAAAAAAAAGCATGAAAAAACTATTTTTGAACATTGGACCAAAAAGTTTCACAAGTAGTAATCAAATAACTACAAATTTAAAAAAGAGATACCACTTTCAGCTTTCAAATGAATTTTTTAATAATTTTTAAAACTATTTTTATTATTCACAATGTTAATTACCAGTGTGAGAAGGATACTGTCAATCACTGCCACAGGGAGTATAAACATACCAACTTACCTAAAAAGTAATTTAGCAGTGTCTTTTCTATCATTTGCCACTTCTAAGAATTTATTCTAAAGAAATTATCAAAGCTACTCTTAATATTAAGTACAAGAATCCTATTCACAGTAGTCTGTATAGCAAAAAATTAACCACCAATAGGTCCCATAAAATGTATATAATAAATATCATGCAACATTTTTTTAAAAACTTGTTTTAAAAGATTTTTTAGCCCTGGCTGGTGTGGCTCAGTGGATTCAGTGCCATTCTGGGAACCAAAGGGTCACTGGTTCGATTCCCAGTCAGGGCACATGCCTGGGTTGCAGGCCAGGTCCCCAGCAGGAGGCATGTGAGAGGCAACCACACACTGATGTTTCTCCTTCTGCCTCCCTTCCCCCCTCTCTAAATAAATAAATAAAATCTTTAAAAAGAAAAGATGGAATACTTCTCAAAAAAAAAAAAAAAAAAGATTTTTTAATGGCATGGATTATATTTACTTTATTAAGTAGTAAAGAAAAGTAAGACAGAAAACATATATACATATAGTGTGGTCCCAATTATATATATGGAAAGAAACACCAAACTGTTAGTGGGTTCTCCCAAGATAAATGGATTGGCACTGATTTTTATTTTATTCTTCGTAATATTTTGAATAATACCATGAATTTTTGAAAAAGAGGGAGGGAAGGAGAATTTTAAAGCGAAGTACATGTTCACTATATATAATATGTAAATGGCAACATGTGTACATGTTATTAGGTATGTAACAAAATTATTTAGGTAGAAGCAAAAAGGGGGAAAACCTCAAACTAAGCAAGCAGTATGTGCACAATGGTAGTGGGTTTAGGCTTTGGAAAACAGACCAGGGTTTGAATTCCAGCTGACAGGCTACAGACTTTGGACAAAACGCAAACTCTCTGTGCCTCAGTTTTATGCCTATAAAATAGGGATGATAATACCTACCTCCTAGAGATGATGATGCAGATATTAACAGATTAAAAGTACTTAGCATAGTGTCTCACAAAATATATAGATACAGAGCTTTAACAAGTTGATCCTGAAGCTGGCTTAGAGCTCTGGCTGAGAAACAGTAAGGTTTAGTTTAGGTTATAAAGTGTAATTACCTCTTGCTTCATCCTTTAACCGCTGTACAGAGACCAACAAAGATTCCTTCTCATCAAGTTCACTTTCTAAAAATGCATTTCGTTCAATGGCCTGATTTAGCCTTTGTTCAAAGTCTTCCAGTGAAACTATTGTTGCCCTAAAAAAAAAAAAATTTAGAATCCATGAATTAATATTGTGCAAATAGGTAATAGAAAAGGAAACTGTCGGTTTATCTCATATCATTTCCTGACTTAGAAAGGCTGGCCAGTTGAAAGAAAATGATCTCACTCCCTCTAACCTCTGGTGGCATTTATTGTCTCTATCATTTAGGGCCATTAAATATATTCATTTCTCCTAAAGCCCCATCTAAATTCCTTAAAGTGCCTTAAAGGAAAGTCACTTACTATACTATTTATATGTCCCCACTGGATTTTAAATAAGAAAATTTTAATCAGGAAAATTTTTCAATAGTTTTTTAGAGTAGGTAAAAATTAACTAGATTTGTTTAAAACACAAAGTGCCAGGTCCCACTCCATTTACTTTCTGCCTACCAACCCTTTTCTTCTTTCTGTACTTCTCATTTTACTCCTTTATTCAACAAACATTAATGTGTACCTACTAAATGCCCGCTACCTGCTACAGGTATATTGTAAAATTCCGTAACCTCAAGTCAGTTCTCATAATGCCACGTCAAAGTTTATCAAGTCAACTGTAAAAATTTCTCTCAATTCCATTTGCTCTCCTTCAACCTTCTGCCCTAGCTTAAGTCTCCACCCATCACCTGGATTATTCCTAAATGGTCCTTACATCTCTTCCTCTCCATTCCAATTCCTTGGTATTATCTTCTCAAATCACAATTGGTTATTACTCTTTTGTTTAAAAAATCCTTAAAGAGACTCTCGTTGCCTAAAGAATGACTATCAAACATCACACACAAGGTTCTTCACAACCTTGCCTCAACCACATTGCAGTCACATCTTGTTCAGCCACGTCTCTGTACATTTCAATCAAAGTGAAACATTAATACCTCACACACTTTCCTACCTCTCTGCCTTTACATCTCCCTCTTCACCTAATTAATGTCTATTTCTCCTTCTAGGCTCTGCCTCCCCAGTCCCCGCAGGGTACTTTAGCTGCTCCCTGCTCTATGCCCTGGAGCAACCTGTACACTCTTTTTACTAGAGTATTTACCACATGGAATGTCCATACCTGTTGCACCCAAGGACTGTAACTGGTTTATCTTTGTATTTTCAACTTTAACAGCATGTCAGGCATTTAAAAGTCACTCGAATATTATGGAAAGAACTACCAGACAGTAAAGTAATAGGGATGAAGTCAGAAGAATTAATTTGGAATGGTTAAAAAATAACTAGTTTACAGATACATGAAAGTTTGGCAACAGTAATGGCAAGCCACTAACAGTTACTCAGCAAAATCGTAATGAAAGCAATATTTTAAGAAGATTCATCGGTATTAAAACAGAAGAGAATAAAAAGGAGTAAAATTTTAAAGACAGATTGGCTAGGAAATAACTGCAGAAATCAGGTGTAACATGGGTGGTCCTACAAAAAAGTGTGGTAGTATGGAGAACAGAGAGGGAAAGACAGAGGAATGAATGAGACATGTTTTAATGAAAAGCCAGCAGGAACAATAATGGTACATGAAAGGAGGAAGAAGAAAACTGGAAAGAAAAGCTTAGAAGGGCATTCTCGGGGAGATAAAGGTTTCTGGTAAGTTTCAGTGTGATGAGTACCAACAGGAAGTGTTGTGGGACTAAGACTAGGTAATAGGTTGAACCTAAAGATATATATTTTATTCACTGATTGCCAACTTTAGTTACACTAACAAAATACCCATCGTTCACCTTTTTGCTCGCTCCAGGTCATCATTGGCCTGCTCCAGCTCTCTCACATACTTGTGCAACTGCTCCTTAATGGCTCGAGTCTGACTTAAATCATCTTCTAACACTGAGACTTGCTTGTAGCTTTGTGCATATTGATGTTCTAGTTTCTCCTAAAGGCATGAGTATACAAAAAGGTACGTATCATTAATACATAGTTTTCTTTAATAAAGGATGCAACCCAAGTTAAAGGGGAGGAAAAATCCAAGGAATTCACCCACAATCCAAGTTGATGGTACCTCTTCTTTTTATAACATTTAAAAACAATTACACATTCATTCCAACTGCCTTAACTCATATAAAATTTAAATGGTCAACCATTCTTTCAGAATCTAAAAGTAATCTCTCTGAAAAGAAGTAAAATAATAAAACCATTACCTCAAAAACCCCAAACATGGTAAGGGAACTTCTGGGTTCTTAGGCTGCATGCAGCTTGGGGTAAGCACAAAGTAAACTGACAGAGTTTAAATTCCCTGTCCCTTAACTACCCACTCCCTACCCCTTCCACACCCCCCACACCTGCCTTCCACAAAACCACCTATTCCCCAGACACTGAAAATCTCCACGTATTTGGCTAAGGCAGGTGGTTAAGAATAGGGAATGGAGCTAATCCTTTTACTTCTGAAAATTCCTTTTTAGAAGGCAATCTTTAAATCCAAACTAAACTCTAAAACTAAAGGGACTATGAACAATAATGAAATAAATGTGTATACTTCATACAGACATAATTTTCAAGTGCCACAAAATAAAGCAATGTGTCAAAACAAATAAACAGTCAGCTTCTGAAAATTACAGGAACTACAAAATTAAGCCTCTTTTTATGTTTTTTGTACCCTACTGCTCTTAAGCTGCCCTTAAACAAACGCATTTCTCATTTTTTAAAAATCTTCAAGCAAAGATGTGTTCACTGATTTCAGAGAGCGAGGAAGGGAGGGAGAGAGGTGGGGGAAGGGAGGGAGAGGTGGGGAAGGGAGAGAGGTAGGGGGAGAAAGGGAGGAAGGGGGGGAGAGAGAAGGGGAGAGGGGAGGAAGGGGGGATAAGGGGAGAGAGGAGAGAGAGAGAAATTGATGTGAGAAACATCGATGGGTTGTCTCCCATACATGTCCCAACCGGGGAGTGAACCCACAACCCAGATCTGTGCCCTAGCCAGGATGGACCCTGCAACCTGTTGGCACGCAGGACAATGCTCCAACCAACTAAGCCACCCAGCCAGTGCTACATTTCTCATTTTAAAACCCCGCACATTAGACACCAGAGTTTCTACAACTACAATTACCTTTAACGCTTCCACTTCATATTTCAGTCTTTGGTTATCAGCTTGCAAGTCTCTATTTCTTTGTTCAGCCTGTACTAATTGTGCCTCCAACTCTGCTTCTAATTCTCTGCTTCCTTCCTGAAATTCAACTAGCTCATCCCGAGCTTCCTGGAAGCTAATCAAAAACAAAGTGGGAAAGATGAGTTGTAGTAGGCCATTAAGAATCATGTTGAAGATGATTATATATCAATTCAAGAATTTTTGCCTAAATGCTATGCTATAATAAAATATACTGAATACTAAAGACAATCTGTTTTATATCTCTTACCCTATACTTGAGACTCAATGAAAATTATTTATAGGCCCTAAAAGGATTTATATTTTATACACTTGCTAGCTCCTTATTTAATGTATTACTAAAGAAGGCAATTACTATACCACAAATAAGTTTGATATTTGGCTAAGTTTTTCAATATAATTGAGTTTTTCAATATAATTGGTTTCCTTTGTAATTGTTATTTGATTTACGCATTTAAAGACATTATTCTTTTATTTTAAGATTGTGTTTACTTTTAGAGATAGGGGAAGGGAGGCTGAAAAAGAAATAGAAACAAATCAATCAGGCTAACGGGTTGCTTCTCACAGGCCCTCAACTGGGGACCTGGCCTACAACCCAGGCATGTGCCCTCACTAGGAATCGAACCTGCCACCTTTCAGTATGCAGACCAGCACTCAGTCCACTGAGCAACACCAGCCAGGGCAAGACATTATTCTGAGAAGGGGTCTAGGTTTCCCCGGACTACTAAGTGTCCATGGCACAAAAAATGATTAAACACTCCTGCCACAGACATCTTTTATATCCACTGGCACAATATAACTGGCTTCAGCAATAACAATGAAATAACAGTAAAAGGTTTGATAAGGCTTAGAAAACTCCTTTAACCAAAGTAGAAAAATGTATTTTTTTAGAAAAATTCCATTTTAATGAAATTTAAGACAAGTTTTCATTCTCCAAAAATTATGTAAAAGTTCTCCCAATTAATTAAAATAATTGAGATTTTTAAAAATTCCCCATATGTCTCAAGCTCTTCTCTCCTCCCTGACAACTTTTCTGGCTCCAGCCACTGACACTTGCCTGCAGAGAACTCAAGTCCGCTGTGTGAGCCCTAGACAGCCTATCAGAATCTCCAAAAGATCAAAATGATGAGGCAGAAACAGTACACATGCAGCAGACCGAAGATGGTCAATGAGAGTAATAAACATAAAAGGAGGTAAACTACCAGAAAAAAAATCACAAATGACACTAAATTTTTTTTACTATTTTGATAATTTGAGTAATGCAGGATTTATGGCATTTTTGTACTATTTAAATACATGCAATGTTATGACCATTTCTAGAATCCCGCTCCCAAACCTGAAACTCTAATTTTCGCTTTATGTTTTATTTTTAAAATGCACATGCTAGAGATGGTGTACTCCAAATGCTCTCCTCTATTTTTTTTTGGATGTTTTTCAACATTACCTTTGTTTATACTTTAAGGACAGTTCCTTCCAATAAGCAGTTTCCTCCTTTAAACTTGAAAAATTTGGTATATCTTCCCCATCCATGATCAAGAAAGCCTGTGAAATATTAAAAACAAGCTTACAAATTAAAGAGAACATGGGAACCTAAGTAAAAGTATAGAATCTGGGCTAACACCAAATCTGCATCATTTTGGAGTTAAATAAACATGAAAAATACTAAGAGTAGTTAATTTTTTTTTAAGAGCAATTAACTCTTTATTGTAACCCAGGCACAAAAATCACTTCACTCCCCACTCGTGTAGACCACCGACTGAGGATCAGCTTATGACAGGTGAGGAGACCAACAAAACTGTTTGGCGCAGAGCCTTTTCTGCCACAGCCCTGGGTTCTGGTGAACTGGCCCTACAGAATTAGCCAGCAAACAGGACTCCAGCAGTGGGCTTAAAGTCAACTGCTCGTCTGGGAATCAGGTGACAGAAACAATCCTACTGTCAGAGTGGATGCTAACGCATGCCCTTCTCTGTTGTATATTGCTTCAAAACACCTGCATGAAACATTTCATACAAGGTGATCATACTAGCAGAGCGGATACCACATTCCCAATAATTTACTATTATTACCTTTCTAAAACCTTCCTGTTAATTATCTTTTAAATCCAAAGCTTCCTCCATTAAATCCACTAATCCTCCAACTTCAATGTTCTTTCATCTTGGTTCTTCTCCCATGGAATTCAGAGGGGAGGGAAAAAAACCTACCTAATTACCTTTGCATTTGGACTGACAAATGGAATATCAAAGACATTGAGTTCCCCCAAGATTCATGCCTAACTTCAAGAAACAAAGTTCTCTTGGAGTCTTACCTCCTGTAACCACCTCCCCCAAGCATTCCACTTTATATTCCAGCAATAATGTTCAAAATTGTCTTAACTTATCACTTGTTTTACTTCTGAATGTTTTCTCTATCAGGGGTGTCCAATATGCGGCCCATGGGCTGCATGCAGCCCAGGATGGCTATGAATGCGGCCCAGCACAAAAATGTAAATTTACTTAAAACTTTTTTTCAGCTCACCAGTTTTCATTAGTGTTTGTGTATTTAATGTGTGGCCTAAGATAACTCTTCTCCTTCCAGTGTGGCCCAGAGACACCAAAAGGTGGGACACCCCTGCGAATGGCTCTCCCTTCCTTGTGTATTTGGAAAGCTCTTTTTATACTTTTAAAACCTAGCTGTCATCTCTTCCAGAAAGCCTTTCCCACCCTCACCCAGATGGCACTAAAATCTCCCACACTCTTGGCTACCTCTACTGCCACACATGCTTTCGTGAATATATTTTCCACACAGCTCACACTTGTATGCCCCTTCTTAAGCTGTGTATTATTCTTATTTCTACCCCAGCATACTGCTTGCACATTAGCAGATACTCAATATACCTACTAAATTAAATCAGAATTGATTCAACCTAACCCATACCATGCAGCAAGAATTCAAGACCAGGTTTAAAAGTAAATTAACAAAAACTTGAAGTGTAGAATGCCACTTGTGAAGGTTTAGTAACAAGTCAAGACAAGAACAAACACAGAACTTCAATTTCAGAGTAGGTACACACCAAAGAAGTACAAAAATGGTTTCCAGTTGAATAAATTTAACATGTAGTTATATACACTTAGTGTCATTCCTTTGGGGCCTACTGCAATGTTTTTGGTTTTAGTCAAGTCTCTCCTAACCACACCATCTATTATTATTTTTGACATCTGATAGTCAATCTTCCAATTATTTTAAAATACCAACCAGCCTAAGAGTCCTTTGAAAAAAAATGGATCCTTTCCATACTTTGCGTCCCTTTGTGGCACCAAGCTTAACACCTTGCTTATAGAAAGTACAGAATGCTTGCGAATGTTTACTGAGTACTATGTATCAAACTTTGTTAAGTACTGAACAAATATTTAGTGCACCAAATGCACCCTCCTCTAATCTAATTATCCCTGCACTGGCACATTTTTCTCTGTATTATTTTACTCTTGGAGATACCCTTAAAGCATGATAACACATTAAAATACAAACCCACACAGAGCTGAAATGCTGTTGAGACTGAGTTCTAGGGCTCCAATCTACCCTTAAATTCTCAGACAAACTGCTTAAACTCTCAAAGTCTCAGGTTTTTTTAATCTAATTAGAGTCTGGACTACACTTATGTTTCTTCAAATATGTTTCTGACTGCATCAAAATAAAATATTTTTGTACAGCAAAGGAAACCATCAGCAAATCGAAAAGACAACCCAGAGTGGGAGAACATATTTACTGACACATCTGATAAGGGGTTAATATTCAAATTTTATAAAGAACTTACAAAATTCAACATACACACACACACACAAACAATTTAAAAATGGGCAAAGAACCTTGAATAGACACTTCCCCAAAGAGGACATCACTAATCATCAGAGAAATGCAAATTAAAACCACAATGTAATACCTATCGCCTCATACCAGTCAGAATGGCTATCATCAATAAATCAACAAACAACAAGTGCTGGCAAGGATGTGGAGAACAGGGAACCCATTTTGCATTGTTGGTGGGAATGGAGACTGGTGCAGCCACTGTGGAAAACAGTAAGGAGATACCTCAAAAAATTAAAAATGGAACTGCCTTTTAAGCCCACAATTCCACTTCTGGGAATCTAACCAAAGGAACTCGAAACATTAATTCAAAAGAAAATAAGCACCCCTGTGTTCATTGCAGCATTATTTACAATCACCAAGATATGGAAGCAGCCCAAGGGTCCATCAGTAGATGAGCGGATAAAACAACTATGGGACATTTACACAATGGACTACTACTCAGCCATAAAAATGAAGATAATTTTACCCTTTGGACAGTAGGGATGGACCTGGAAAACATTTTGCTAAATGAAATAAGCCAGTCAGAGAAAGACAAATACCATATGATTTCACTCATATGTGGAATCTACTGAACAAACTGAACTAAGAAGCAAACTAAAGACAGACTCAGAGAGAGCAGGCTGACAGCTCTGGGGTAGGGGGTAGAGGAAAAAACTGTATGTTTCTGATTAGTAAATAACACTGATTAATTTTATAATACTATTCCTTCATCAAGGTTCCTAATTCCCACTCTATTTTCCCAGATGTAGGAATAATCTTTTTTTAAAAAAGATTTTATTTATTTTTATTTTAGAGAGAAGGGAAAGGAGGGAGAAAGAGAAGGAGAGAAACATCAATTGGTTGCCTCTCACACACCTCCAACCAGGGACCTGGCCCATAACCCAGACATGTGCCCTGACTGGGAATCCAACCAGCAACCTTTCACTTTGTGGAACATCGCCCAACCCACTGAGCCATGCTGGTCAGGGTAGAATAATTGTATTTGTAACTGTAATAATTTATAGTAAGGTCTGAATGAAAATGAGGCTAATCCAGCAGCAAGATGTGTTTGTATTTCAAAACAAAATCCAAAGAACTTAAAGGCATCACCATATGATATAACTCCTGAGATTTATTGCCAAAGTATCCTTGAGGAGAGGGACATATTTCATAATAACAACCCAATTGAAGACACAATTACAGGACATAAGAAGTTATCTAGGGGTGAGGCAACAACCACTGAGTCACCTGAATGCTCTACACAAGGTCTTTCATCAAAATGCCCCCCAAAATACTGATTACATTTAAAACCTATGAATCCAGCCCCAAAGAAACTATAGGCACTGAGGTCCTCAAATGTGGACAGATCAACTTGCCATCTGAACACTGCCAACCATGTATCAATGTGCAGCTCAAATATTCAGTTTCTGATACACAATCCAATAAATCATGATTTTGCAAAATGTTATGAAGATCAAAATGTCAAAAGAAGCAAAGTTCATCTTAAACAAAAAACATATTTTAAAAAGTGAAGATTAAGTCTCTCTGTTACCACCACAGACATCCAGTTGGAGCACCAGGGAGTCTGCCCCACTGGCCAAGATGGTGCAGGGGGAGGTTACACTGAGCATGCCAAAAGCTAGAAAGATGAATGGATAGAGCCCCAAGCATGCCAAATGCTAGCAAGATATTTGGATTGAAGAAAAGCCCTCCCTATCCCTATAAGACCTGACAGCTTAAGCAAGAAGGGGAGATGGTCATCCTGGCTAGTGTGGCTTGGCTAGTGTGGCTCAGTTAGTTGGAGCTTCGTCCCACACACGGAAAGGTTGCAGGTTCCATCCCAGTCAGGGTGCATACTGGACACGGCCGCTTGATGCTTCTCTCTCACATCGATCCTTCTCTGTCTGTCTCTCTTTCTCTTTCTGTCTCTCTCTGTCTCTGCCCCTCTATCTCTAAAAGCAAACAAAAAATGTCCTCAGGTGAGGATTTAAAAAAAAGAAGCAGCGGAGATGGTCTTTGAGACAAGAGTCCACCATGCTCCCAAGTTGCATAGCACCTGAATAAAACCTCCTTCCTTCTGTACCAGCACCTGCCTCACAAGTTTGGCTTTTGCTGTGGCAAGCAGCCAAATCACCATTTGTTCAGTTACATCTCCAGCTAGTTCCTTGAGGGCAAGACCTGTGTCTTATTTATAAGCACCTCTGCATCACCAGAAACATGGAACACACCAGAAATCCAACAAATGTTTGAATTGACTTATAATCCTTCATTATTCCCTCTTTACTTTCAAAGTACCATTTTACTAACATCTAAATTCCTATTTCAGGATGAAGTAAGCAAAAAGATTTGTGGCTAATTTATTTCTACCTCATACCTACCAACATGTATTAAGTCAGGAATATAAAACCTATCATTCTCAGCTAGATAAAATTATTAGTCTGATGTGTGCCAAGCCACATTCACAGTCACTTACAAAGCTCAGTATAGGCTCCACATCAAAGAATAGGGAGCTGATGGGATTGCTGGAGACAGCCTTGGAGATACCACTGCACACTTGCTACCTAAAATAATCATTGCCCAGAGCTTCAGTCTTAAATATGAATGGACAACCAAGAACCATCAGACAAGTGAGAAAACTCAGTAGCATGAATAAGAAAATTCTAAGAACTACTGAACTGAAAGGAAACAGATAATTCAGAAAATGAGAGAACCTTTTTCTTATACAAGAACTCAAAAGGGTTACCTCCCACACACTTCCAGAGACAGTTACTACAGAAGGGAGAAAGCCAAGACCTGGACAGCACAGGGTAAAAGAAATAATGACTCTAATCCAGGATTGCAAAGAAGGGAGGTCCCATAATGAAGCTTAGTTCATCAGACCCAGAGAGTAACTCCGCCAGATGGACAGCTCCAGGAAAAATGAAGAATCCCACATAAGAGAGAGCACGACTGGGAACCAGATAAATCTGAGGTTGTGGTGAAAGCACATCGCTCATGTGTCAACAAGAAAAAAAGCAGTAGAAACTTCAGAGAAATCAAATCAAAATGCAGTATAAGTCCTGACCCTTATGTTAAATAAGACAAGGGTCTCAAGGTCTGAGCAGTTCTAAAGGTTATTTCTTGCTAAATGTTAAAATGTAACATAGTACTTTGCAGATGTAGCACCAGGATAAAACTGAGGGCAACCCAACCCGATAAATGAAGCCAAAGCCAAATGCAAAGAAATCAACGTATAATTGACCTAATAGTGTCTATGCACAATGGCTAAGCCTCCTTCAGGGAGACAGAACTTTAGGTATGAATCCCCTGTCTAATTCTCCAAGCAAATGTTCAGACCAACATTTTGTGGAACTACACTTAGACCAACTACTTTGAGACAATCACACCTCATTCCTGACTAGCGCACCCCAGGAACAAACACTTATATAAAACATATTTTAATTAAAGATTTCAAGTCAAACTTTTTAACTTACTGATTTTATATTATTGTATGGAATTGAGGTAAATTCCATAATTTTGTAGCCATCACTGAATTTCCTACTTTTGGTTTAACTTTATCATATGTTTTGTATGTTGTTGCCTTATAAGGATCTAGGATTTTTTGAACAAGCTTACATTCTTTTTTTACTCCCTTTCCGATTTTGTAGACTTTGGTAATAATACTCTCAGCCTTCATCTTCTCAAAGTGAGTATTTGTCTTTTTAGTTTATATTCACTTAACAGCCACCTCAGGCTCTTAAATATTTTCATGGCCTGCTCTAGATCTGCTCTAGATTGCATATATACCTTTCTGGAGTTGAGTGGTGATACTTCAGTATTTCATTATTTAATCCATGGATAAAGTACTTTTTCTTTTAAGTTTTCAGTAACCCTTCTAATTACTGTCAGTGATTGTGTGATCCAAGGCCACTGTCCTTACAGAAGATCATAATGGCTATGATTTTAACATTTATTTGAATGTATTTGGATATGGAGCCAATGCTTCTACAAATAAGGTTAGGGCTGTTTTTATCTACGAATGTTATTCTCATGCCCATTTTGAAACCTTTCTGTGTGAAGCTGACTTTTGTCGTTGTAACTGACCCATAATTACGGAAGGAGAGGGCCTACTAGCAGTTACCACTCTGAAGAAAGTTTAGCTAAGCATTGTTCCCTGAGAAATCGCACTGTTCACACCTCTGAGTGTACTATAAAGTATCCATTTTTCCCTGATTTTTGATTCTTGAATAAGGCCATATTCTTAATACAACTACCAATTTTTCCATCATTATCCCCTGGTGACTCAGGTTTTAAATAACCTTTCATGGGAAACTTCCTGAGAACCTAGTTCTATTTCTTATATCCTACTTAACTATTAACTACTTAGTTCAGTCAAACTGTAGCAAAATTATTTTTTTTTCATACATCCTTCTCTATTTTCTTGCTGAATCTTATATGGACTGAAAGTTGATCATTTTTCTAATTAACAGACTATTTTTACAACTTGCTTCCTGGCCCCTCAAACAGTATTATAATCCATGCCAGAAACCTTTTACTAAAATGATCATCATCTTTTCCAAAATAAACCAATTAAAAATATTTAACCAAGGAACATTTAACCAGTGGTAGGAACACCACAGCATAGTGGTTAAGAACCTAGACCCTAAAGCCAAACTGCCTGGCTTTGAATCAGATTCCTCTGCTCACTCGTTCACCTTGGGCAAGTTACTTAACCACTCAGTGCCCCATTTCCTCACCCGTAAAATAAGGATAATAATTTAAGTAGGCTTGTTATGAAGACTGAGTTAATATTTGTAAAATACTCAGTACAGAATCTGGCAGATAGTAAATGCAGCATAAATTTATTAAATTATACAAAACTGGTTAGTTCAGTAGTGGACCTTTCAAGTCTGACCACAAAACAAATGTGCTTCAGGCTTTCCGAGCACCGGCATCACC
The DNA here is from genome assembly GCA_004027475.1 of Anoura caudifer. Lineage (NCBI taxonomy): Eukaryota > Metazoa > Chordata > Mammalia > Chiroptera > Phyllostomidae > Anoura > Anoura caudifer. Next base: position 128,809 of record PVKU01004604.1, on the reverse strand, counting down.
AGGTCAATCTGCTTCCCTTGGTCCCTGTTGGCCACCTGGCTGCTCCGGCCCACACTGAACTGCCACCTCCACCATCATCCCTTCCACCTCTCAGAAATTCAAAATGAAGCTGTTGTCATTTTAGGAAGGAAACTTGCCAAGCAGATCAAGCAGGAAGTGCAGCTGGAGGTGAAAGAGAGGATAGCACCAGGCAACAAACAGTCACACCTGACAGTGGTTCTGCTTGCTGAGAATCCTGCAAGTCATTCATTCCTATGTCCTCAACAAAACCAGAGCTGCTGCAGATGTGGGAATCAACAGTGAGAATACTGTGAAACCAGCTTCAATATCAAGAGTAAGAACTTTTGAATTTAATCAATAAATGATAGTGATGATAATGTAGATGGCCTCCTTGTTCAGCTGCCTCTTCCAGAGCACACTGGTAAAAAACCTGCAATGCTGTTTCTCCAGACAAGGATGATGATAGTTTTCATGTAATTAAGGTAGGGCTAATGTGTTTGGCCCAGTATTCCATGTTACCACCTACCTCGTGGAGTATAAGGCAATAATTAAGCAAACTACCATTCCAACCCTAGGGAAGAATGTGGTTGTAGCGGGAAGGTCGAAAAATGTTGGAATGCCCATTGCAATGTTACTACACACAAATGCAGTACATGAATGTCCTATAGGTGATGTCATTGTTATAATACCTCGACACCATACACTCCCAAAAAGCAGCCAAAGAAATACATAATTCTTGCAGATATTGTGGTCTCCACTGCAAGAATTCCAAATCTGATCACTGCATACTTGTATATGATCAAGGAAGAAGCAGCCATTGTTGATGAGGGAATAAATAAAAATTCAAGATCCCATCACTATGAACTCAACTTGGTCAGAGATGTGGATTCTGAAGGAGTCTGGAAAAAGCCAGTTACATCACTCCAGTCCCTGGGGATGCTGATGCCATAGCAGCGGCAACACTAATAAAGAATCCCTTTATTGCTGAAAAAAAAAAAAGTGCTGAGGCCTGAAGATCAGAAAGTACTGAATTCTAAGGAACTCGTAGTGGCAACTAATTAACTATTGTGTCCTCTATGTCATAAACAGTACAGCCGAGTCAGTTCAAGAGGCGCAAGAGGCCAATAAAAATGCAGTATTTTTAATTGATGCTACTGACATAGTTTTAAATGATGCGTTGTATTTATTGAAAGCTTAAATGGTGTGTGTTTGCACACAGTTTTGCAGTACCTTACCAGGGAGCACCCATTATCATGCTGGGTCATGTGACCTAGCCATAGGAGAAGCCATTAACCTAGTTATTAACATGGGGGACATTATCACAATGAGAATGGCTGCCTAATTTTATCAGAATACTTCAGTTACACCTTGCCTTTTCTAGGATTTTTCCCAAGTGCTATTCCAATAAGGGTTGCTACTCACTTTAGGTTCCAAACCTTTGTAGTTCAACTGGTCAAACCAAAGGAAAAAGTTGCTAGAGAAAATTAGGAAAAAGTTAAAAAGGAAGAAATGATGGTAATTGAGTAGAAACAATTTACCCTAATTGTATGCATATAAACTGATAACCAGAAGAAAAGCTACATGTTAATAGTATCCTGAGCTATTTTATAGCTTAGTCAGTCATTGGGGAAAATGTCTAGGTTTGTTCCATGTGCTATTAGCCTTGTTTTCTGTGTGTTACCATTCATGAGGCCTCACCACTAGGATTGAAAGGCTTATTTTATAAATAATTCATGTGTACTATCATATTTGGTTTTCCCTCTATCTTTAAACTTCATTGATAAATTTTTGTACTGTTGGGGGTCTATATAGTTTCTTTGGTAAATCTTGAAACCTGTTTTCAAAAACCAAAATTTGGGCAGCTTTTCCACCAAAGTATTGTCAGCAGCTTCCATTAATATTGAATTTAATCAGAGTTTCTGATTAAAGGATATACCTCTGACTGTGGGAAAAAATATGTTTCAGAACTTAAAACATACAAAAATGATCCCTTAAAATTAATCACTTCCGTAAGTTATATGCATATGCCAGTGATACCGTCATTACTAAAAACACTTCTAAAACCTTTTGTGGAACAGTCTTTAAGAGCTAGATTAAAAACTAAGCAGCCCTGGCTGGTGTGGCTCAGATGGTTGGAGCATCATCCTGTAAACTGGAAGGTCACAGGTTCGATTCTGGTCAGGACATATCCCTGTAGGTTCGGTCCCTGATCTGGGCACGTACTAAAGGCAACCAATCACATTGATATTTATCTTTCTCTCTCTCTCCCCCCCTCCCTTATCCTCTCTCTAAAATCAATAAGCATGTCCTCCACTGAAAATTTAAAAAAAAAAAAAAAAACCTAAGAAAAAAGTTTTCTGTGGTCCCACCTCATTTTCATTTTTATTGCTTCCTTAACTGGTATTACCCAGCTTTATCACTCCAATTTTATTCACCAGACTTACCTTTTCCAAAAATTGAGTTTTTTACAAACGACAAAAGTTTGCTACTGCTGTGGATATTCAAAAAACCTTATCAGGGGCCGCAAAGTCTGTTCAGTTGGCTTCAGATTACAGTGGGAGGATATGTTCACTGTGTTATTTGAAACTATGTAACTAGAGACATTAAGCCTATAGAAAGTTAGCCAATATAGAAAACTATACTGCTACAAGAGGATTTAATAATACATCTATAATCTTCTGAAGCTGAAATAAAAGCAGAAAATTATGTTCTTTGCTACCCAAATCTTCCCTCAATACCATGTCTCATATGCATGGAGTTACGTATCTCTAAAATATAACAACTTTTATACGGGGCATTATCATACTGTATATATCCTTCAGATATCTAGCAACTGACAAATCAACTCATTTGGGTATAAAATAACTTGTCCAAAATGCTATATTTACAAACAAAAAACAAAAAACTCCTCTTTGTGCAATGATAATGATATTGTCTTCTTGTTAATAGTTGTAGAATGAGCTAATGAGACTAGAAGTTCTTTTGGACTTCACTGTAGGTCAGCAATTTTCAACCTTTTTCATCTCATGGCACACATAAAATAACTACTAAAATTCCACAGCACACCAAAAGATACAGTTTTTTCCAGTCTCACACACACACAAAAAAAATAGGTATAATTTTGATTCATTCACACCAGATGCCTATGCTGTGTGAGCTGTTGTCATTTTTTTTTTTATCTGATGAACTCCAGGAAAAGAAGTCAGTGCCCCTGACTAAATAGTCAGGTACTACATGTTTTAAAATTTTTTGCAGCACACTGGTTGAAAATTGCTGCAATAGGTAATACCTGCCTTTCTACCAAAATTCTTTTATTTCTCCCAAAAGTGACGTTTACAGAATGTTTAACTTTTCAAAGTTGATCATAAATATGGTCTCCCTTTTGTTCCTACCAAATTTTTTTCTACCTTATGAAGTGCTTAGAAACTTACATCAGAAGTAATTTTAAGCTTTAAGTAACCAAATTTATGTCAGCATGGTTTAAAATGAGAATAAAAGTTTCGCGGATGTCATGAAAGCAAGATCTAAGTTTTTACTGAGATTTCTACATATTTTAAGTGTTCCTTCTCTAACTTCAATTTACTTACTTAAGAGTCCAAACAAAACTAAAAAAGAACAGCTTCATTAGATTTAGCAACTTCTATTTGAACCAGGGCTAGCCAAAGGTTTTCTCTGTCCCTTGTGATCTCCAACTTCAAATAATTTTAACAAAAATTCAGAAGAAATATCTTACCCGGTTCCCCTTCTTTCAACCCATGATTTAATGCTATGCCAACAAGTTCACAATTTAGCAAAGCTATTACCTCCCTATTTGTTAAGTCGGTTAAGAACAAAATATCAGAGACAGACAACAGTATGGTGATTCCCAGAGGGAAAGAGGGGTGGGGGGTATGCAGAAGAGGATACTAGGGGGATCAATGGCGAGGAAAGAGACATGACTTGGGGTGGTCTCTTACAATATACAGATGATGTATTACAAAATACAGATGATGTATTATAGAAGAGTACTTCTGAAACCTACATAATTTTATTAACCAATGTAACTCGAATAAATTCAATTAAAAAAAAAGGAACACAATTTATCAGACAAGATAATTAGCTAGCAACCCGTGAACATACTTCAGAGTAGGATTTTTCTTGTAACTGAGTAGCAGTTCTTATCCTGAATCTGCTCAAAATCATTTAAATAAATCTTCTACTAGCTTCTGGTATACAAGTATTTTTGGCAAATCAAATTTATTGCCTTGCTTCATAGCTGAGAAGGGTATAAAAATCTCACTCCCCCCCCCCAAAAAAAGCCCATAACTCCGAGCCTAGAGATGTAAATTCTGAGCCAAGCGAACCCACTCACAAGGTGGTAGAATCCACAGTATAAATCACTTAATACCTCCCACCCCACCCCGGCTCAATTTCCCCATACGTCAAACGGCGATAACACAATCAGGCACAACCACAGGGTGATGAGGGTCAAGAGCCATAGCAAGAGTGTTCTAAAATATGTGAAGCTGCTGTAGTGAAAGGACCTTCACTTCCTTCGCAAAACTTACAGGTTTACTTCGTCGCTTACCAGCAAAAAGAAGGCGAGCAAAAGCAAAGCAAACCCGCTTGGTGACACTTCTCTGAACTCCAAGAGGGGTCACTGGCCGTTCGGGGCGGCCAGTCACGGGAATGCCGCCGGGGCCCAACGTGGGCTGCTTCCGCTCCCGCCCCCAGACGGGAGAAGCAAAGAGCGCAAATTCAACCGGGCTCCAAACAACCCTTGCAGCTGAAGGCACTTACGGGGGAAGGGGCGGGGAGAAGGCTGGGCACGACGCTGCCACTCCAGCTGAGCCACTCCTTGCGCCACCAAGCGCCCAGGCCCACGGTGCCACGTCCCGGCCTCCATCCACGCCACCCCTCACCCCACCCCCAGACGCGGGCACAGCCTCCGGAGGCCACCGAACTCGCTCCCTCGCAGGCGCCTCCAGTACACCACACCTCGGGCCAGGGTGGCTAGAGGGCAGTTAGAGCGGCTGGAACAGTTGTTCCCAGGCTGGCTTCCCCAGAACCCTGCTCCGTCCCGTCCGGCGGGTCCTCAGACAGCCCCAGGGCCCGGCAGGCTCCCCAAGGAGAGGCCTCGGCGCCGCCCGCCCGGCCAGGCACCTACGGAGCGGCCCCGCACCGCAGGCTCACCTCCTAGGTATCAAACGCGCATGTTCGCCACTACCCGACCGACGTCTCCGCTCCGCTTGCCTGACCAGGCCAGCCCAGCCGCTCAGCTCTGCTCCCCTGCGCAGCCCTGAGCTCCACTCCAAGTACCTCCGCGCGCGGCTCCTCCCGACACGTCAGGGACTGCTTGAGTGTCCGAGGCCATTCTGTGACGCAAGGGGGCGGGGCTCGGAGCATGCGCGCGAGCCTGCGGGCGTCAGGGCGGGGGCTGTGGGAAGGATGGCGTCACAGGGGGTCGGAGGTGCCCAGCGCGCGCGGCAGACGTCAGGCTGTTAGCAGCCAATGCGCAGGCGCCCCGGGCGCCGCGGCGTGCGCAAATTGGACCTCTGGAGATCCACGGAACGCTCAGCTGTTTGAGAAGTGGAGTCACCGTGGGTGAGAGCCGGCCTCCAGTTTTTCAACTACGAAGATCTCTCAAGTGTATATAACATCCACGTTCATAAAATGAACCTCGGATCAGATATCACCTACGAGTCCGCTCCATCACCAATAGAATATCAGGGGTATATAGTACCCTTCATCGCAAAGACCAGTGTTGTTTTTAGGGCACTTGCTATAGCTGAAATTTTCTATTTCTTAAGTGTTTCTCAGTAGAGTGTAAGTTCCATGACAACTAGAAGCTCTACGCTTTTCTTCTCGTAGCAGATACTTTGGTGCGGACATAAAGTGGGCACTCAACTGTTTGTTGAATGAATGGATTCCTTGAGGACACAAAGGGAATATAAATATATCCATTTATATACTCTATATAAAATAAATATGTATTTATTTATGTAAACGTGTGTGTTCATCCCCCTGGGTCCCCCAAGAAATGGAATCCATTTTATATTCTATACATATTCCCCCTAGGGCACTTGGAGAAAGAAGAGGGCTGGTGGGGGTTGGCGGGTAGCTCAGAAAGGAGAGAGGTGGGAATGAGCAACGTCTTAGGGAGTGAAAACTAGAAGAAATAGAGTTGTTTTTAAAACAATTTTAAGAACTTTTGCTGTGTATTGCACAACGCAGTTCTCTGATGTCAGTGCGCTTGGGGTTGGATGTGGCTTTTTTGGACCCAATAATGATGTGTAAGACAGGCCTCAAGGTGGGAGCAAGGTGAGCCTGAAAGGTTCGGTTATATTTTTGAGGGCACAGTCATAAACAGAAACAGCACAAGATGGATTGTAAGAGGAATCCAAATCAATGAAGATCAGAAAAGTGAATGGGGTTTGTGGGAAGGATGGCACTTTAAGCTAGACTCTGAAAGATACAGGGTTGAAAAGATCACAATAATAATGACAATAGTGGTAGTGGTAGTAGTAGCTCCCTTTTGTTGTACCTTTTGTATGTACTGGCAATTGTGCTAAATGTTTGGTTTGCATAATTAAGTCCTCACAAAGACCCTTGAGAAAGGTACTGTTATTCCTATTTTATAAATGAGGAAACTGAGTCTCAGCAAGATAAAGTTACCTAAGATCACTCAACAAGAAAAAAGAGGACTTAAGATTCACACCCACCTAGTCTGCACTGTCTATCTCCAGAAACTACACTACTAATCACTACTATACTGCTGCTCAAGAAGGGGGACTATTAATAATAACTAGCACTTACTGGGCTAGAGCATAGTGCTAAGTGCTTTACATACATTATACCCCTTAATCTAGTAAGTGGCTTGTGAAGCTAAAATTATTTCCTTCAATTTTTATGCTGAAAAACTGAGGAGCTGGGGTTCTTAACCCCAAGCAGGTCTTAGTCCAAGTCTGGTGACCATCATGGAAGCTCTTTTAGACTCAGGTGTTCTGCTTCCCAAAAGCTGTGTTTTGGCTGATGAGATCACAGGAAGAGAGGTAATTAGTCAAGGAGACCTTTCTGTGGACTTAGTGCCAATCCCAAGAGGAAAAAATAAAGGCTGCAACCCTTGTCCCTACCTTCTGGCTGAAGTCCTGGGGAACACACTGAGTCACCTAATGGCAGGCCAGGCCCTGCGGAAACTGTTAGCCTCATTTCCCACCAGCCTGGACCCAGAACTGAGGTTTGTCAGGACTGATATGTTGGTCCTACTGTAATGAATGGGCTTTGCTTGGCAGAGCTCCAGACACATCAAAACCTTGAATCTCCTCCCTCTGCGTTGATTGAGCTTTCTCAGCAGCCTGTGCCCCACTCCCTGCTTCTGGTAAGCCCATCCAGGGAAAATAAAGTGGAAGTGAAGTCAGAAGGCGACCTCTAACTGGAGCAAAAGTTACAAAATCAGTTCTGTGAAGGTAGAAAAGGTGAGCAATGGTTGCCCCACCCTCTGCTTTTGTAACTCTCCATCAGGAAGGGGTTTGCTGAAGCATGACTCCCAGTACAAGGTCTTTCTTGGATAGAGCCAAAGGGGTCAATGTCACGATCCCTGAGAGCACACACAAGCATTCCAACATCTTCCCTGTCACAATCTCTGAGACTTGGGAAACAGACCAGGTTCCACCACTGAGAGAGGTGGGGGCTGACCAGCTCTCTTAGGAGAGGTCTACACACTACCTCATGAGGATGCTGGACTCCTGCCACATCACACACTCACAAAAGGTGACATAGTGCACACAGGCCTGCCATGAACACTCTGAGGAAATGGGGCATATGTAACTCTATTGAATCAGATGAGCATACACCTTGAAATCAAAATTTAATTCAGCCTAATCTCTCCATATTTTTTGGCCAGTATTTTCTGCTAATCATTAGGGGCATAGATCAGGCAGGGCAAGGAACCGCAATAGCTGAGTGGCTATCTAATGGCTTGCTGGGTGGATACACATTCACCAGATGCCCCACCACCACCTCAGGCTCTTCATGTCTCAACTCCCACACAGATCCTCATTTTTCCCCAGCTGAAATTTCCCAAATGGTCTTCACGTTTCTGCCCATAGTGTCATCACTGCTCCAGTCCCTAAGGCATGAAGGCTTCATCAAGTCACCCTTAATTATTCCCTTCCTCAGCTTTCATTTCCACTCACATGGTCACCAAACCTGACTTTCCCTTCATAAACTCTAGCAAATAAATCCATTCCCCAGTATGTTCCCCCCATGACTCCCCAGTTCATAATCTCCTGTTCATTTGTCCCTCCCTTTCCAAACAACTCTTCCTCAAATTTCTTCTTTTTTCCAGCTCAACAGTCCACAGAGCCATCAGAATAATCTTTCTAAAACCCCACTGTACAGAGCTTCACTGGCTCTAAAACTTGTTTTGGCTTCCTGTTGCCTTTATGATGAAGTACAAACTACAAAGTCTGGCATTCAAGGGCCTCCCAAAGCAACTCCAACCCAATTCCACATTCCACTTAGAGTTCACTTATCTGGGCCTGAGCAGAGCTTCTACTGCATGCCCCAAAGAGACAGTCCCCTTCCTCTCTGGGCCTTTTTGTGACTCCCACTACCCTGTGCACTACAGCTGCTCCCTAAGTTTGACCAGCCTGCCTTTCTGCCTTTCACTCATATGCTACCTCCATCAGGAAGCCTTCCCTGATACCTAAAGCCCCAAAGTGAGTGCTCCTTCCTCTGAGCTCAAGTAGGGCTCCGCATGGTTCACAGGAGACCTACTGAACACAGCCTTTTTGGTCATGGACGTGTCTGAGCTCCCTGAAGAAACCAAAGCTCATTGAGCACAGTAACATGTTGACGGTCTTAACATCCCCCAGCAAAAGGGACTTAGCAAACACTTGTGTAATATGTTTCATTGAAAATGATGAAGGAATGAACCAGTGATTCAGTGGCTATAATCCAAATGCTAGAATGATAGCACTTTCTGGGAAGTGCCCAAATTCTGAGAAAAATTACCATATAGAGAGAAGACTCACTGGTATGAAAGGCTGAATTTAGGTAAGGCCAGGCAACAAAGGAACTGGGATTCGGGTCCTGGGCAATTATGACTTTTCTCTAGTCCAAATCTTAAACCCAGTCTATAGCAGCTACACTCCCCAAAGCATCTTTTGTTTTTGTAATAAAAAATAGTACTACTAATAGTTTTGTTTTTTAATTTAAAGAGTATACAGTTGGACCTAGAGGTGATAAGTGGTTTTATAGAGAGAGGAGAGTCTTTCATTCATCAGTTATGAGTTTAGTGCTTGCTCTGTTCTAGGCCTGAGAGATTCAACCATGTAACAATAAAGGCGCATCCCACCCCAACCCCATCCCCATATAGCATATATGCTGATGGGGAAGACAGACAATAAGCAGATAGACACATCGGGTCATAACAAGAGCTATAAAGAAATAAACCAGGGCAAGAGAATAAGGTGTACAGGCACTGCTCCCTGAATAAAAATAGATCTTACATGTTTATGGGATTCTTTTCCTCCATAGAAATTTTAAGGCCCTTAAAACACAGGTATATCTCATATTTTTAAATACCTTTTCTTTTTTTTAAGGTTTTATTTATTTTTAGCCCTGGCTGGTGTGGCTCAGTGGTTGAGTGCAGGCCTGAGAACCAAAGGGTCACTGGTTCAATTCCCAGTCTAGGGCACGTGCCTAGGTTTCGGGCCAGGTCCCCAGTGGGGGGCACATGAGAGGCAACCACACGCTGATGTTGCTTAAAAAAGATTTTATTTATTTTTAGAGAGAGAGGAAGGGAAGGAGAAAGAGAGGAAGAGAAACATCCATGTGCAAAAGAAAACATCAGTCAGTCGCCTCTCGCACACCTCCAACCAGTGACCTGGCCTGCAACCCAGGCATATGCCCTGACCAGGAATCAAGCTAGCAACCTTTTGGTTTGTGGGATGATGCCCAACTCACTGAGCCACATTGGTCAGGGTGGTGTACCTCATTTTATTACACTTCACAGATGTCATGTTATTTGCAAATTGAAGGCAAGACCCTGCACCAGCAAAAAGATCATGCTTTACTGCTATGGTCTGAGACTGAACCCACAATATCCCTAAGTTTGCCTGTAAAGGGCTGCTATATAAAATGCAACAGATGCCTTAAATAAAGAAGTTTATCTTTCTCTCAGTCCCTGGCACAGAGTGGGCATTCAATAAATACTGGTTGGATGAATGACTTGCTAGGTGGTTTAGTGAATGTATATAGCCTTCAACCAGATGGTCAGTTTCCCCTCCAGGCTAAGGAATGGTAACCAGTTCATGTTTGATACAAAATGCCCACTTCTGGTTGGTCCCTGACTCTTGTCCCAGTCAGCCATGAACTACCAAGCCTAGGGTATCCCTGTACCCCTCGAAGGGAAAAGTCCATTTGTTGTGTTTATTGCCTCCTCAGTAGCTTCTTGATCAAACAATGCCCACCAATTACCCAAAGCAACTCAGGCTTCCAACCTCAGCCCTTGTATCACAGTTTGTCCCCTAAAGTCCAAACTCCAGTGGCTGTAAGTCAACAGAAAGAGCTGGGTGTGATGGATTTGCTGTGAGGTATTTTAGGTTCCAAGCCTCCTTACTGTTCCTTCCTATTCCCATTATGCCTGAGAATGCAGCCTACTTCTGGCCCTAGGACCACTTGCCAGCGGGGTGCTTCACTCACTCCTGTTTCCAGGTGTAGCTTTCTGTAAAGTGGCTCTTTACAGAAAAATGAGGACAATTTAGGTTAAGGCTGTAACAGACCCTCCCTTCAGGGTCCTACCCTGATTGCTGGTACCTGGAAGGAAAGGAACCTCACCCTCATCCAGGGGAGTAAGTTGAGGTTTCAAGAGTCTCTGCTTAGCCTTTTTTCTCCTATTGCTGGAACACAAACCCTGCCTTGCTCCCATGAAGCTCTTGAAGCTGCCTTGATCTCTTCCCCAGCAGCCTACCTGAACTGTGGGGCTTCCTCCTGTTGTGGGACTGTCTGCAGCCTCTTGGCAGTCTTTCTGTTCTCTTCAGAGCCTCTACTTCCCAAAACTTCAGCCTTCACTGTCAGCCCAGGCCCCCAGCCCAGCCCCTGGACAGTCACCACCCACACACCAGAATGACAGGTACCTCCACAGGAAAGGATGCACGACACTGTTGATTGCTAATTTGGTTCACACCTGGCAACCCCAAGGGCTGTTGACATCACACCTATATAAACAGTGTGACTACCCCTGGACAAAAGCCATATCTTCTCATATAGCTTTTACACAGACAAGGCGGCACCAGTTTTACCTACTCCCAACCCACTCTAATGGAAATGACTGGGCTTAAAAGAAATGGAATGTCTCTTACCAATCTGAGCTGATTGCATCAGACAATTTCAGGCAAATTCCCATCACCAGGTAAGCCAATGAGTCAAAGTTACCAGGACCGAAAAATCACATATTCAACCATTCAGCAAATATAACTGAGTGTCTTGCACTGCTCTAGGCCCCAGAGATAGAGTTTTTAATGAAACAAGCTTACAAAAAAAGAAGGAAAATAGAAGGGAAACAAAATAAAGAAACAATATGCTGGGCAATAAGTACTGAGGAGAAAAAAATGGCAAGAACTTTTCAATATTTATATTTTTAGGGTGACATTTAGGGCAGGACCTAGCATGTAATAGGCACTTAACATTTGTTGAATAAATAAAAAACATTGGATGCTTTTAAGTTTGAGATAGTTTCATTGCTCTGCTGCTGCTTTTTATTTCTTGCATCAAATCACTTACATCATTTAGAACCCTTATATAGAACTCCCCCATAAAACAATGAACAACTAGAAGCAACTAACACAATTTTAAAAATACAGGTGGCTGCCCTGGCTGGGTTGCTCAGTTGGTTAGGGCATCGTCCCAATATGCCAAGGTTGCAGGCCAGTCAGTTGATCCTTGCTCAGGGCAGGTACAAGAATCAACCAATGAATGCATAAATAAATGGAATAAGTTGGAGTTTCTCTCCCCTCCTTCCTCTCTAAAATCAATATAAAAAAAATTTAAATGCAAGTGTGGCTAATGATCACATCATATTCCATGTTGCTCTATTCAAAAATATTCTAAGTACAACAGCAAAGAAGAAATTCCATATTTCATCAAACAAACATATGAGATTTTATTTTATTTTTTAAAAGACTTAATTTACTTTTAGAGAGAGGGGAAGGGCGGGAGAAAGAGAGGGAGAGAAACATCAATTGGTTGCCTCCCACAGGCCCCCAACTCAGGCATGTACCCTGACTGAGAACTGAACTGGTGACCTTTCAGTTTGCAGGGCAGCACTCAGTCCACTGAGCCACACCAGCCAGAGCCCAAGTGTATGGGATTTTAAAATATTTAGACCACAAAGTGCAGACACAAGCACAAAGAAACCAGCACTCCTTTGTAATGGTGACAAGGGGCTGTCACTATGTGTGAGTTTTCCTGATAGACAGTTCAGCTGTGTGAATGAAAACATGAAAATATGCAACCCCTGTGATCCAGCCTCTCCCAGGAATTTACCTAAAGAAAAATAAGAATGCATCCAAACTTAACAAAGCAAGATAAATTCCTCAACATTCTTTGCAAATTACTTTCCTTGATTTTAGGATCTTTTCAAAATTCAGCCTTTCAGCCGAGTTGCTTCAGCAGATGCAAGAGTGACATGGACACTCAGGTCGCCACTGAACTTTGATAAGAAGGTTCCCACTTCTCTGGCACAGATCATAGGAATTCCTTCCTTTTGCTTTCACTCCCCAGTTAGCCTAACCTGATATTACTCCCTTTTGTAAACATATACAGGGTGTAGCAAAAGTGGGTTTGCAGGTGTTCATGTGGAAAAATACAATAATTAATAAGTAATAATACAAGAATAAACTTGCATACTCACAACCATAAACCTACATTTGCCCACCCCTGTACATGCTGGTTCTACAGACATACAGTTTCCACTTCACATATTCTGAACGCCTATTAACTGACAGTATAATGATATTTGGGACTTTGGTAGAACTACCTGGAATGTCAACTATAGGTAACCTGGAATGTAAGGATTGCTTCTCCAGGGATGGCTTGTCTGGTGACTGTTATCTAAATAAGGGGAATAATACCTGACCATTTAAAATTACAACCTAATAGGAGATCCTAGAGGAAATTTCACTCTAGTTTTCATCAATTCATGTGTAACACAACATGGGTCTTGAGGTCTACTTTGAAGATTGCAACAAGGAGGTTTTGTGGCCTTTATATGGAAAATATTTTCTGCTTAAAATTAGGAGATTGGGCTTTATTTACTCAGGAGCGTCCATTACACAGAGGACAATTTTGATTCATAAATACTGAAATGCAGAAATGAAACATCCAGGTTTCCTGATAATCACAGTAGAAACGTCCCTTCTGTGGAAAGAAAATATTCATCCCTTTGGAGAGCAGGCCAAACAGAAAAGGAGACAACTTAAGAGCTGAAGTCAGGATAAGAGGGTAGCAGGGAATCCCTTTCTCCAAATATGGTGCTGTTTCAACAGTTTTCTGAAGTCGTGTGTTAAGGGGATGGTTATTAAAACCCTGATAAAAGACGTTAGAGTAAGCAGTGTGAAAGCAAGAGGTCCAGACACAGACAGAAGGTGATCAAAGGATAGTAAGATCCACCCTCCACCCCCAGCAAAGGTGCAGGCCCAACCCATCCTCAGGGCTCCCCACCCTGGTGTGAGAAGCCAGTCTTGCCTCCACCTGCTGCCACTCCCTCCCACCACCTTAGGAATTCAGCTGTTCATTCTTCTCAGCCAGATCAGCCCCATCACAGGTGCTTTTTTCCTTCTGTCCCTTCTCTGAGCTTCAGTTTCTTCTGTAAAATGAGCAGGTTGAACCAGTTCCCACCAGTCAGGACCCATCCTGTCATCTAGCTGCTAAGCACCCTCCTGGGGGATTGAGAGCCCTGCCTCTCCTTGGCCAGTTTGCCCATGGTGGCAGGGTCAGCCCTCTCCTAGACAGGTGCAGGATAGGTGACAAAGGACAGTCTTATTCATGCCAGTGTTCCTTTCCTATGTCCCAAGGAATTGCTGAATATGCAGAATGCACCAACTTTAAGTTCATCTAATGTCTGATCTATTCATTTCCTGTGGTTGTCATAAGAAATTACCACAAACTTAGTGATCTAAAACAATACATTCGATTTCTTGAGAGTATGGGCCAAGATGGAGGCGTAGGTAAAAACCCTTTGCTTCCTCAAACAACCAAAAGGAGGATAACAACCAATCTAAGATCAATAAACAGCCAGAAGCACCAGAAAATCAAACTGCATGGAACTCTGACAACCAAGAAATTAAAGAAAAAATCAACCAGAACAACCAGACCGGTAAGGTGGACCAAGCTAGCCAACTCAGAAAAACCACTGCAAGGCGGCTGAGGGGTGGGTCTGACTTGGCAGAGCTTCGAGGGAGGGACTGACTTAAGGGGAAAACTGAGACTCAGAGCTGACTGTGGGCTATGGCTGGGGTTGCTGCAGTGGGAGATACTTCCAGTCTGACATGAGAGACTGTTGGAAAGTGTGCTAGAGAGGAGCAGGCAAGCTGCACTGTTCCCTCTCTGGCCCCTCCCTCACAGGCAGTGCAGCAAAGAGGATTGCCCTGCCTGGGTGAATACCTAAGGCCCCAACCCCTTACAACTTATCAGGTCCTCCAAGACAAAGAAATATGGCCCAAATGAAAGAACACAGAAAAACCTCAGAACTAAGTGATGAGGACATTGCCAACCTAACTGATGGAGAATTTAAAGCCCTGGTAATTAAAATGCTCACAGAACTGATTGAGCTTGGTCGAAAAATGAAAGAACAAATGAAAGATACCCAAAATGAATTAAAGCAAAATATTCAGGGAACCAACAGTGACAAGAAGGAAACCAGGACTCAAAGCAACAATTTGGAACAAAAGGAAGAAATAAACATCCAACTGGATCAGAACAAAAAAACAAGAATCCAAAAAAATGAAGAGAGGCTGAGGACTCTCTGGGACAACCTGAAATGTTTCAATATCCAAATCATAGGGGTGCCAGAAGGAGAAAAGGAAGAACAAGAAGTTGAAAACTTATTTGAACAAATAATGAAGGAAAACTTCCCCAATCTGGCAAAGGAAATAGACTTCCAGGAAGTCCAGGAAGTCCAGGAAGCCCAGAGAGTCCCAAAGAAGTTGGATCCAAGGAGGAACACACCAAGGCACATCATCATTAAGTTACCCAAGATTAAAGACAAAGAGAAAATCCTAAAAGCAGCAAGAGATAAGGAGACAGTTACCTACAAAGGAGTTCCCATAAGGCTATCAGCTGATTTCTCAAAAGAAACCTTGCAGGCAAGAAGGGGCTAGAAAGAAGTATTTGAAGTCATGAAAGTCAAGGACCTACATCTAAGATTACTCTATCCAGCAAAGCTTTCATTTAGAATGGAAGGGCAGATAAAGTACTTCTCAGATAAGGTCAAGTTAAAGGAGTTCATCATCACCAAACCCTTATTATATGAAACATTAAAGGGACTTATCTAAGAAAAAGAAGATCAAAAATATGAACAATAAAACAACAACTCACAACTATCAACAAATGAACCTAAAAGAAAAGAAAAACAATGAAAACAAAAACTAAGCAAACAAGCACAACAAGAACAGACTCAGAGAAATGGACATCACACAGAGGGAGTTCAGTCAGGAGGGGGAAGGGAGGAATGGGGGGAAAAGGCATGGGAAGAAGAAGCATAATTAGTAGGCATAAAATAGATGAGAAGAGATAAAAAATGGTATAGGAAACAGGACTCAAAGAACTTATATGTACAACCCACGGACATGAACTAAGAGGCAGGGAATGCTGGAGGATTGAGGGGAAAGAATGGAGGGGGATAAAAGGGGAAAATTATAATAGCATAATCAATAAAAAATACTTTATAAAATAAATAAAACAACACATTCATTCTCTTACAGTTCTGGAGGTCAGATGTCCAAGATGAGACAGGGCTAAAATCAAGGTGTTGGCAGGACTGGCTCCTTCTGGAAGCTCCTAGGGGAAAATCAGTTCCTTGCCACTTCCAGCTTCTAGAGTTTGTAGTGTCCCTTAGCTCATGACTGCATCACTCCAAGAACTGCTTCTGTTATCACACTGCCTGCTCTGACTTTGGTCCTCCTGCCTCCCTCTTATGAAGACCCTTTTGATTACCTTGGGCCTGCGCAGATAACCCAGCCCAGCAGGCTGAGAAAAATAGGTTTATTTTCCAGAAAACTAAACCAGAGAAGCTCTAGACCTGGGGAGACTGGGCACACCAGAGGGCAAGGCTAAGTCACTACATTTTGAAGAGAAGCAGGACAGAGGGAGGGAGAATTCTTCAAAGGCTGTACCTTAAATGAGGATACCCAGCTTCCTTCCCCCATGGCCTCCCAGAATGCTGGCAGCCTGGTGTGTACCTTCCAGGCAGGAGATCAGAGAGTTTTTCTCTTCCATTGAGCGTGGCTTCGGGAGGGACACACATGGATTGGTGAGGGAGGAAGGGGACACCCTTCTAGCCAGCCAGATCACCCTCACATCCAAGAGAGTTTTTCTCAACAGAATAACCTTCCCCATCTCAAAATCCTTAACTTAATCACATCTGCAAAGTTCTTTTTGCCACATAAAGAAGCAAACACAGTTTCTGAGGATTAAGATGGGAATATCTTTGGGGGCTGTTACTTTGCCTATCATGTCTGATCTTCCAATTCACAACCTTCCCCATAGTTGCCATTTCTGCACGTCATCTTGATTTTTTTCTTTGAATTGACTCACTTTTC
Source organism: Anoura caudifer (assembly GCA_004027475.1). Taxonomy (NCBI): domain Eukaryota; kingdom Metazoa; phylum Chordata; class Mammalia; order Chiroptera; family Phyllostomidae; genus Anoura; species Anoura caudifer. The sequence goes on along the minus strand of PVKU01004604.1, from coordinate 112,007 downwards.
AAAAAATGAACTAAATCCTATGTTAGCCTTATTCTAAACAATCATATCTAAAATCATAAAAATGGTTGGTAGCCATTTCCCCTAATATTCCATTAATTTAATAAATGACTATCAAAATGTCAGATTTCATCTCTGTACCAGGTGACATCACTTTCCATTTCTCCAGTAGTACAAAGACCATCCTCTGGGGAACAAAAATAGAATCCAGCCTCCTGGTTTTACAGAAAAGGGTAATCTGTCCAAGAATACACAGCAGCAAAGAGCAAAACTTCAGCTACCTCCACAATTTCTTCCTCCCTTCTCCATGTTCATTAATCACAATTTCAAAGTACGTCAGCATTTTTTCTAACATCATCTCTACATTGGTGATTCACATCATTGAAGGCTCAGTTCCCCTTCTGTTACACTTGTGGATATTTTATTTTTGAAAGTGGGGTTTCCTATTGCTTCCCCTGTTGATTGACACTCATGCATCCAACTTATCTGTGTTAAACAGTTCCCTGTTCACTGACCCACATCTGGACAGCTTCCAAGCCCTGGGGAAGAGTGAACTGAAATGGAAGGTCCATGGCTAGTGGTGACTTTGTACTATGCCCCTGGGCTGCTTTTCCACGTGCAAAATGACCTTTGAAAACCACTTTTGAGGAGACAAAGTTCTTGCACAGAGTATGGGATGATGTAATTGTCCTCCTCTTACATAACCATCAGCATGCAATAAAAATAGCTTTCATGACTTCCAGCCAAGATGAAGGAGTAGGTGGACACACTGTGCCTCCTCGAACAACCAAAATTAAAAACAACAAAGATTTAGAAACAAGAAAACAACTGGAACTGACAGAAAATTGAACTGTACGGAAGTCTGACAACCATTCATCCAGACCGGTAAGAGGGGCAGAGTCATGGCAGAAAAAAGCGAGGTTGGCGGACCCAGGCCCATAGGCGGCGGCTAGCGGACCCTGGGCACTGGGTGGCAATGGGCAGACCCGGTGAGGCCACGCAAGGCGGCTGGCTGACCAGGCGGTCCCACATTCAGATACAGATAAACCTGGCAAAACTGGAGATCGAGACAGGTCTCACAACCGAGGGCCCCAGCACCAGGAAATAAAACCTAAAAACACCGATTGAAAACACTTGTGGGGGTTGAGGTGCTGGGAGAGACTCCCAGCCTGACAGGAGAGTTTGTTGGAGAGACCCACAAGGTCCTAGAATGTATACTTGCCCACCCACATGAAAATCAGCACCAGAAGGGCTCAATTTGCTTGTGGGAAAAGGCAGAAGGGACTAAAATACAAGAGAGATCAGAGCAAGCACAATTGTTCCCTCTCTGACCCCGCCCCCACATACAGCATCACTACCCAGTGACTGGGCTGCCTAGCCCCAGTGAAGACCTGAGGCTCCACCCCTCACTACATAACAGGCGTGTCAAGCCAAAAAAATAAAATAAAATAAAAATAAAAAAGGCTCAAATGGGAGAATAAATCAAAGCCCCAGAGCCAATTTGTCTAAGCGACCAAGAGATAGCCAACCTATCAGATGCACAGCTCAAAGTACTGGTGATCAGGATGCTCACAGAATTGGTTGACTTTGGTCGCAAATGAGATGAAAAAATGAAGGCTATACTAAGTGAAATGAAGGAAAATGCACAGGAAACCAATAGTGATGGGAGGAAAACTGGGACTCAAATCAATGGAGTGTACCAGAAGGAAGACATAAACAACCAAACAGAAAAGAATGAAGAAACAAGAGTTCAAAAAAATGAGGAGAGGCTTAGGAACCTCTAGGACACCTTTAAACATTCCAACATCCAAATTATAGGGGTACCAGAAAGGGAAGAGGAAGAGCAACAAGTGGAAAAGTTATCTGAACAAATAATGAAGGAGAACTTCCCCAATCTGGCAAAGGAAATAGACTTCCAGGAAGTCCAGGAAGCTCAGAGTCCCAAAGAAGTTGGACCCAAGGAGGAACACACCAAGGCACATCATAATTACATTACCCAAGATTAAAATGAAGGAGAGAATTCTAGAAGCAGCAAGGCATAAGGGGACAAAGGAGTTCCCATCAGACTGTCAGCTGATTTCTCAAAAGAGACCTTCCAGGCAAGAAGGGGCTGGAAAGAAGTATTCCAAGTCATGAAAGGCAAGGACCTACATCCAAGATTGCTCTATCCAGCCAAGCTTTCATTTAGAATGGAAGGGAAGATAAAATGTGCTTCTCAGATAAGGTCAAGTTAAAGGAGTTCATCATCACCAAGCCCTTATTATATGAAATGTTAAAGGGACTTATCTAAGAAAGAGAAGATAAAAAATAGGACAGTAAAAAGACAGCAAACTCACAGATATTAACAATCACACCTAAAACAAAAGCAAACTAAGCAAACAGCTAGAACAGGAACAGAAACACAGAAATGGAGATCACATGGAGGGTTAGCAACAGGGGAGTGGGAGGGAGAGAGGGGGCAAAGGTACAGAGAATAAGTAGCATAGATGGTGGGTAGAAAATAGGGGGAGGGCAAGAATAGTGTGGGAAATGTAGAAGCTAAAGAACTTATGACACATGGACATAAACTAAAGGCGGGAATATGGGTGGGAGGGGTGTGCAGGGTGGAGGGGAATGAAGGGCAGGAAATGGGACAACTGTAATAGCATAACCAATAAAATATATTTTTAAAAAATTAAAAAAATAAAATTGATAATCTAGTACTGGAAAAAAATAGCTTTCATTTATTGGACAATTTAGTTTTGGACAGGCTCTGTGACAAGTGCTCTACACACATCCAGTCACAAAAACTTATGAAGTAGCTATGAGTGTTCCCACTTCACAAATAGAAAACAATGTCTGTGGGAAGTTAAGCAACTTGCCCAGGATCGCACAGCTGGTGTGACAAAGTCTGTGTTCCCAGAACCTCAGAAGATACAAGAAAACTTAGAAATCCAGTTAAGATGAGGCATGACAATGACAACAGGAGAGGTTGAGCAATCTGCCCAAGGACACAGTGGCAGGCTCAGGGGCAGAATTCATATCTTCAACTCTTAGACCAGTTCCTTCTTTCAGATTTCCTCTCTTTTAAGCTATTATTTCTTGGATGATTTCTTCAGAAGCCAGCTTGATCTTCTTTTTCCTCATCATTCCATACACAACTCCTTGCTGATGCTTTTAAAAAAAATATTTTAATTGATTTTAGAGAGAGAGGAGGAGGGAGAGCATGAGAGAGAAACATCGATTTGTTATTTCACTTATTAATACATTGATTGCTTGCTTTTAGTATGTGCCCTGACTGGAGATCAAACCTGCACCCTTGGTGTATTGGGACAATGCTCCCACCAGCTGGGCTCCCCTGCCAGGGCCTCACTGGTGCTTTTGCCCCTTACTGTGCTCACTCTAGCTGAAAACTGTGAAGGAATCTAATGAGAATCTCAGAGTGACCCCTCTCCCTCTCTCCCTCTCACCTAAGAGACAAAGTGCTAGAAAATTTCCATGAGTCTGTATTCATTAATTTGGAATTGGTAGTAATTTAACAGAAAAAGCATTAAAGTTGACCTTTATCCTTCCCTCCCCACGAAAAAAAGATTGCTAAGCAGCTACACAGTGGAAACAAGGTTGAATGGGTTCATGATCAAAAAAAATGTGTACATTAAAATTTTAACCCCATAAGAACCTAAATGTCTGTCAGTAGGGTATTCAGTAAATAAATTATCCCATTTCCACACAATGAAATACCATGTAGCCACTAATGATGGTGTCATAGAAAAATGTATAATAATACAAGAACAGCCCTGACCAATGTAGCTCAGTTAGTTGGGCATTGTCCTGCAAAGCAAAGGTTGCCAGTTTGCTAAGTGCACATGCCTGGGCTGCAGGTTCAGTCCCAGTCAGGGTGTGTACAAGAGGCAACTGATCAATGTTTCTCTCTCTCTCTCTATCTCTCTCATCTCCCTTTCCCTCTCTCTAAAAAGAAATAAAATCTTTAAAAAATAATATGAAAACAAATTATGATTTAGTAAATCAAAATCATGAATACAGAATAGAAGACTGCTTTTATTTTCATAAGTACACACCCACAGAAAAAGAAGATTGAAAGGATATATTTATAACCTGTGGCCATCTCTGGGTGATCTATTTTTTTTTTTTTTGTATGTGATCTGTTGTTTTTTTTTCCCCAAATTTTCTACAGAAAATTTATACAGATACTTTTCATAATCAAAATTTTAATCATTAAAAATTTTAGATGTAGCCCTGGCTGGTGTGGCTCAGTGGATTGAACACCAACCTGCGAATCAAAAGGTTGCCGGTTTGATTCCCAGTCAGGGCAAATGCCTGGGTTGTGGGCCAGGTCCCCAGTGAGGGGTATGTGAGAGGCAACCAGACATTGATCTTTCTCTCTGTTTCTCTCTCTCTCCCTTCCTCTCTGTCTAAAAATAAATAAATAAAATCTTTAAAACATTTTTTTAGATGTAGTCATTAAGAACTGCTACTTTCTGAAGCCTGTGCTGAGACCACATATGCAAGCAAATAAGGGATCAGCCCTAAACTTCTTTACAGAGTTGGCTGTACATCAACAGTTTGGCAGTTACTCCTACCCCAGTGGAAAAATGAGCAGTGGATATAAATAAGTGATTCGTAGAAGACATACAAATGGCGAATAAACACATAAGAAGATCTTCAATTATATCATTAATAACTTTAAAAAATGTAAATTAAAATGACAGAGATATCACTTTTTGCTTATCAAATTAGCAAAGTTTAAAACAATGATAACGCCTAGTGCAGGTAAACGTGTGTGGAGGACAAAGCTCCAGGACAATGCTTGTTGCAGTGAAAATGCTACAACCATCTCAGTTACCATGATGGTTTGAATGTATGTATCTTTACTTCCTCCTGAAACACCACAAAACAGACAGGACAAGAATTTTAAAACATAAAAACCCTCAAGAACAGAGTATGGGAGAGGGGGCAACAGTGGACAAGAAATGTTAACAGAATCTTGGAAAATGAAAAGAGAGAGGCAGCTGATGGGGTGGATCACAGAAGGCTGGAGATTCAACACCAACCAGAAGCAAACAGTTTTGTGCCTCTGAACCACAGAAAGGCTCAGGAATTGGAGTGGCCAGCTAAGGCGTCAGAAGTCAGGGTGCGGTAGGGCCAAAAACAGGAAGTATGGTGTGTTTACAAAGCACTTAGACTTCACAATTCAGGCAATCAACAAGCCAAGGCATTTATCTCTCCCCTACACCAGCGGGGAGGAGGAGGTTTATTTTCTGGAGAAACTACACCAGGGAAACTCCAGACCTGGGCACACTGGGCACACCAGAGGAAAAGGCTAAGTCACTATGCTATAAAAGGAAGGGAAGTGGGATAGAGACGGGGGGGGATTCTTCAAAGGCCATATATTGAATGATGGGACCCCAGCTTCCTTCCCCACATGGCCTCCCAAGAACGCTGGAGGCTGGCTAGTAGCTTCCAGGCTGGAGTTCAGAGAGGACTGGCAACCACATGACATGGTCTGCCCCACAGAGAGGCTTAAAGCCAACAAGCACCCCACCCCAAACACACACACACAGCCTCAATCAGCATCTAGTTCCTTGATCATGAAAATGAACATTGAATAAGGAATCAACAAACATTTGAGAAAGCCTCCAATGCAAAAAATAAAACAAAACAAAACTCAGGAATAATAGATAAAATGCAGGGAGCAGAAATAAGTTGGAAAAAGAAGAACTTTAATATCCTCATAAAAATAAAGATATTATATCCATGAAGCAGAACATATGGCTACAAAAGGAGCAAGAACAAGAATCCTTTTTTTAAGAGGGTTGAAATAGAAGGATATGACCATAAAATTGAAAAAGCATGTCCAAAAGAAGAATAAAAAATAGATTTCCCAAATAGGACATTTTTAAATATATTTTATTGATTATGCTATTACAGTTGTCCCATGTCCCCCCTTAACTCCCCTCCACCTTGCATACCTCCTCCCACCCACATTCCCCGCCTTTAGTTTATGTCTATGTGTCATACTTATAAGTTCTTTAGCTTCTACATTTCCCATACTATGCTTGCCTGCCCCTGTTTATTTTCTACCTACCATCTATGCTACTTATTCTCTGTACCTTTGCCCCCTCTCTCCCCCTCCCACCCCCTGTTAATAGCCCTTCATGCAATCTCCATTTCTGTTGTTCTGTTCCTGTTCTAGCTGTTTGCTTAGTTCGCTTTTGTTTTCATTTTAGGTATGGTTGTTAATGATTGTGAGTTTGCTGCCATTTTACTGTTCATATTTTTTATCTTCTTTTTCTTAGATAAGTCCCTTTAACATTTCATATAATAAGGGCTTGGTGATGATGAACTCCTTTAACTTGACCTTATCTGAGAAGCACTTTATCTTCCCTTCCATTCTAAATGAAAGCTTGGCTGGATAGAGCAATCTTGGATGTAGGTCCTTGCCTTTCATGACTTGGAATACTTCTTTCCAGCCCCTTCTTGCCTGGAAGGTCTCTTTTGAGAAATCAGCTGACAGTCTGATGGGAACTCCTTTGTAGGTGACTGTCCCCTTATCCCTTGCTGCTTCTAGAATTCTCTCCTTCATTTTAATCTTGGGTAATGTAATTATGATGTGCCTTGGTGTGTTCCTCCTTGGGTCCACCCTCTTTGGGATTCTCTGAGCTTCCTGGACTTCCTGGAAGTCTATTTCCTTTGCCAGATTGGGGAAGTTCTCCTTCATTATTTGTTCAGATAACTTTTCCACTTGTTGCTCTTCCTCTTCCCCTTCTGGTACCCCTATAATTCGGATGTTGGAATGTTTAAAGGTGTCCTAGAGGTTCCTAAGCCTCTCCTCATTTTTTTGAACTCTTGTTTCTTCATTCTTTTTCGGTTTGGTTGTTTATTTCTTCCTTCTGGTACACTCCATTGATTTGAGTCCCAGTTTTCCTCCCATCACTATTGGTTTCCTGTGCATTTTCCTTCATTTCACTTAGTATAGCCTTCATTTTTTCATCTCATTTGCAACCAAAGTCAACCAATTCTGTGAGCATCCTGATCACCAGTGCTTTGAGCTGTGCATCTGATAGGCTGGCTATCTCTTGGTCACTTAGTTGTATTTGTTCTGGAGCTTCGATCTGTTCTTTCATTTGGGCCATTTTTATTTTTATTTATTTATTTATTTTGGCTTGACACGCCTGTTATGTAGTGAGGGGTGGAGCCTCAGGTCTTCACTGGGGCTGGGCAATCCACCATGCTGTATGTGGGGGAGGGGTCTGAGAGGGAACGATGGCTCTTGCTCCACTGTATACTGGATTTCAGTCCCTTCCCACAAGCAAATTGGGCTCTTCTGGTGCTGATTCCCATGTGGGTGGGCTTGTGTACATTCTAAGACCCTGTGGGTCTCTCCAACAAACTCTCCTGTGAGGCTGGGAGTCTCTCCTGGCACCTCAACCCCCACGGGTGTTTTCAATCAGCGATTTGAGGCTTTATTTCCCTGTGTTGGAGCCCTGGGTTGTGTGGTCTGTCTCGCTCCCCAGTTTTGCCTGGTTTATCTGCGCTTGAATTTAGGGCCACCCGCTCTGCCAGCCACCTCGCCCACCACGCCTGTCCACAATCTGCTGCATTGCTGGGTTCAACCATTGACATCCCAGGCCTGGGCTCTGCCAGCCACCACTTTTTTTTGCTGTGACTGCTCTCTGCTCAGCCACCCGACTCCGCCCATCCTACTGGTCTGAATGAATGTGTCTGTTTTAACTCTCTGGTTGTCGGACTTCCATACAGTTCAGTTTTCAGTCAGTACTGGTTGTTGTTTTTTTTTCTAAATTTTTGTTGTCCTTATTTTGGTTGTGTGAGGAGACACAGTGTGCCTACTTATGCCTCCATCTTGGCCAGAAGTCCCCCAAATAGGATATGGAAAAAAAGAAAATGAAAGGATAAACCCAAAAGTCCAACATTCAAATGAAAGGAGTTCCAGAAAGATAGAACAGAAAACATCAAGAAAAAGAAATTAACCCTGACCAGTATGGCTCAACTCACAAGTTGATTCTGGGTTAGGGCACATACCTAGGTTACAGGTTCAGTCCCCAGTTGGGGCATGATTAATATTTCTCTCTCATATTGATGTTTCTCTCCCATCTCTTTCCCTTCCTTCCTCTATCTCTAAAAATCAATGATGTCCTTGGGTGAGGGAAAAAAGAGAGAGAGAGAAAAATAAATTATTTTTAAGATAATAATTCATGAAATTTTTTCAGAATTGAATAACATCAGTACTCTGATGGAAATGGTCTCCTGATTATACAGCACTATGAATGAAAAAATACACACCAATGAAGTTTCAGAACCTCAGGGATGAAGAGAGAATCCTAAAAACTTCCATAGACATAAAACCAAGAATCAAGAATCAGAAGAGCATAGGACTTCTCAACAGTAGACCAGAAGAATCTCTAAGACAATGAAGCATTGCCTTTAAATTTGGGAGAAAATTATTTCCAACCCAGCATCTACATCTAGCCACACCCTTAAACAAGTATAAGGATTTTAAAAAGGCCTTTTTTTTTCAGACAGTCAACAACTCAAAAAATTTGCCTTCTATGTCTTAGAAAATGTATGTCACCAAAATAAGGAAGTAAATAAAGAGGAAAGTGTGGAATCCACACAAAAGGACAAGTACTGTATGATTCAACTCAAAATCATAGAGACAGGAAGTAGAGTGGTGTTGCCAGAGGCTGGGGAGTTAGGGTTTAATGCGCACAGAGATCCAGTCTGAGAAGATAAAAAAGTTCTAGAGACGGATGGTGGTGATAGTTGCACGACAGTGTGAATGCACTTGATGCTGCTGAGCTGAGCACTTAAAAAGGGTTAATATGATAAATTTTATGTTATGTACATTTTCCCACAATTCAAAAAAATGTAAAATAGCATTAAAAAAAAAAGTAGGATCCAAAAGGGAGAGAATCCACATAAGAGAGGAAAAAGGGATTTCCAAGATGATACTAGGGATGTCCCAGGACAATGCTCAGCAGTAAGTGGAGAGGGCAACCAGCCCACACTAAGTGGTAGGATGAGGCTGCAGGGAGATGTGTCTGAGGAATTAAAAACAGACAGAAGATGAATACTGAGACATTATCTGATGTGTCTGATCGTATTGAGAGGAATTTAACAGCTCTGTTGGAGAGGGATCAGTGATACGTGTATAAAATTAAGGAAATGGAAAACTGAGGCAACCATTAACTCTAGGGGGAAAACTAGACAAAAAGAAAAGAAATAATCAGCAGCAGCATCACCCATGTAGCTCAGAGAACAATTCTTAACGTAGTCATAGCGAAACTTACTTATATAACATAAACATGACATTGATTGAAACAAAACTTGTGATATAACCATGTTAGGAAGATGGGGGAGCAGTAATGTGGACAGGGTGATAGGAGTGCAATATCCTTACCTTTGATAATAAGAAGTCAATACATAATGATCAGAATACAAAAAAAATAGCCATATAGGCACTTTCTTTGGAAATAGAAACAACTAAGATAATTAAATGTGTTTATCTCTGGTAAGGAGAACTTGGAAGTGGGGAAGTAGAAAAGGGAATTGCTATTTTTCACTGTAAGCTTGTGTGTTTTGATAAAAGTAGATATGAAATTTAAAATAAAGTGGTGTGGCATTTATTGGAGGAATCTGGAAAAATATAGTAAAACTATAAATATATATATAACTTCTCACCCAGAAACCAACTTGTAAGGATTTATCCTAAGGAAATAATTGGACTTGTATGTAAAGATGTATGTTCAATGATGTTTACTGTAGCATTTTCTTTATTATTATATCAATAAATTGAAAACAACCTAAACATCCATTGGTAGGAGAATGGTTTAATAAATCCTGGTGCATCTACATATTGGAATACTATGCAGCTATTAATAAAAACAAGGCAGATATTTATAAGCTAACATGAGATAATATTCAAGAGATGTTATTAAATGAAAAAGGTTACATGATAGTAAGTAAAGTTTCACATAAAAATATTTGTTTTAGCCTTGGCTAGTGTGGTTCGGTGGATTGAGTGCCAGCCGCAAACCCAAAGGTCACTGGTTCAATTCCCAGTCAGGGCACATGCCTGGGTTACAGGCCAGGTCCCCAGTAGAGGGCATGCAAGAGGCAACCACACATTGATGTTTCTCTCCCTTTCTTCCTCCCTCCCTTCCCCCTCTCTAAAAATAAATAAATAAAATCTTTTAAAAAATAGAATTAAAAAAATGTTTTAAAAATCTAGAAGTCTAGTTAATTTCCAGGATATATAAAAAACTCATACAAGTCAAAAAAAAAAAAAAAAAGCAATTTCACTTAAAAAAAAGTAAGGAAAGGACTAGAAGAGACATTTTGCCAAAAGAGATACACAAATGGCTGATAAGCACATAAAAAGATGCTCCACATCACTAATTATTAGGGAAATGCAAGTCAAAACTAGAAGATACCATTGCATACCCATTAGGATGGCTACAATTTTAAAAAACAACAACAGAAAATAACAAGTGTTGGTGAGTTGGTGAGTGTGAGGAGAAATTGTGCACCGCTAGTAAGAATGTAACATGGTGCAGCCACTACAGAAGACAATTACTATTGATACACCGATGTAACAATAGTAATCTTTGGGGATGGAATTATGTAAAAGCTTTCCCTGTATGATGAAGATTCCTCATAAAATTAAAAAATGTAACTACCATATGATCCAGCAAATCTACTTGTGAGTATGTACCGAAAAGAATTCAAAGGACTCAAACAGATATTTGCACACCCGTGTTCACAGCAGCATTATTTACAGTAGCCAAAAGGTAGAAACCACCAAATGTCCATCAGCATATGAAGGGATAAACAAAATATGGTGTATACATACAATGGAATATTATTCAGCCAAAAAAAGGAAGGAAATTCTGACACATGCTACAGCACAGATGAACCTTGAGGACATTATGCTGAGTGAATTCAGGCAGCCACAAAAAGACAGAGGCTGCATGACGCCACTAAAATGAGGTACCTAGAAGAGCCAAATTCCTAGAGACAGAAAGTGGAGCAGGGGTTGCCAGGCTGTGAGAGGAGAGGGCAGCGGGGAGTTAGCGTTTATGGGCACAGAGTTTCCATGTGGGGAGGTGAGAAGAATTCTAGTGATGGATGGTGCGATGAACTGTACACTTAACAATGGTAAATTTTTAAAAAAATTTTATGTTAAGTATATTTCACCACAATTAAAAATGGTTTAATTGTTTTAATCTAGAAGTATATACACTGATGTATCAATAGTAATCTTTGGGGATGGAATTACTTGAAAGCTTTCTCTGTGTTATTTGGATTTTTTCAACTGTCATATCATTTTAAAAAGTCTAGTTTCATTTAGAAAATGAAATAAAAGGAACCTCAAACCCTGAAGCATACCTTCTTACAGTTTACAAAGCACTTTCACAATCATTATTCTGCTTAAGCATCACAAGAAATCCCACAAAATAGAGATGTTTTGTCATTTTGTAGATGAGGAAACAGGCTCAGAGGGGAGTGAAATGACTGGTGCGTAAGTAAAACCAGGAGCCAGGACTTAATCACAGGCCCCTGACTTGCTCAACTCAGCAGAATTTCAAGCATCACACCAACCGTGTCTCAGTCGGTCCTAGATAAACCTGTCTGAAGCCAAAAAACTCTCTGCACCCCAGAACAATGCTACCTGGGCAGCTCAGGACATAGAAAACCACATCAAGGTGATGAGATCTGAGAAGAATGCAGACAGACAATGTGTTTTTAGGAAGCCACCAAAGCAAACCGTGGTGTCACCCCCACAGGAGCATTACCAACTTCACAAACTAACTTTAGCCTTTGACAGTCCCCCACCACATGCACGGAGAGAGTCCTCAGATCACCAGGAGGAGCCCCATTCTGGTGTGTCCCAGACTAGCCCTCACCTGGCTCAGACCTTCTCCTGGAAGACCCCCCACTGTCCCAATGTACCTGGTCCTGTGTCCCAGTTGTCACTGATCAGATCAACAGCAGCACACCAGGACCAGCTGAAACAAAGCATAAATCAACAGGAAGCATGAGAATCACCTTCTGACAACAGAGGCACAAGGACAGGAAGTGGGTTTGGGCCAGGAAGGCTGTGGCTCGCCTTCTAGAAGTGAGGCAACATCGTCCACCTCACTGCGCAGCTGAAGTTGAGCAAGACTTCAGTGCTGGGGAAAGGAATAAAGAAATTTAAACCCTGTCTCTCTAGCCAGGCCTCCAAGATTACCCATTTCCACCGCAGGTGTGTCCCTAAGTTTGGAGGGAAAAGGCTCTCACTCGCCAAGGGAAGGAGATGCACAGACCCTGGTGGAGCTCATACATGGTACTTGAGAGAATACACAAGTCCCATAGCCTCCACCTGCCACTTTTAGCTGCCAAACCTTGGATGAGTTGCTTGCCTCTCTGAGTCTCCTCATCCATGAAATGGAGGTAATACAGTACCGACTTCACAGCATTGTGTAGGCTTAAAGGAGAACATGTGTAACTGGCTTCACGTGGTCCAATTTGTCTGGTTACCAACTGGTGGTGTCCCCCACTCCTTTCTGTCACTCCAAATCTGACTCACTCCTTCAGTCTTTATCAGATCAGACCACCCTGGTCCGAAGCATCACCCTGAACCCCTGTTGCCACCACAGTGGTTGCAGGTCTCGCGTGTTATTTAGTCTCACCATATAGGAAAAGCACTATTGTGAAGAACCGCTCCTGAGGCCCTTAGTTGATTACCTCTTTGCCATGGTGCTGTTTTATCTCCCCAGGTCACCTACTGAGGGTAGGGGCTTCGTGGATTTGTCTCTGTATGCCCAGGAGCATTCTGCAGGACACTGGAAGTTAGTCTAACAAAGTTCGAGAACCTTCAAGATGCTGTGGAAACACCACCATCTTTAAAGCTCAGAGGTAAATGTAGGTTCCCCAGGCTGAGGTACCCAGCAGGGGGCTCAGTTTGTGCAGGCTGCAGCGAAGCCTTGCATGATGGCTGGGCCAGGTGTCCTTGGCTCCTCCGAGCTCCTCTCACAAATCCCGAAAGGCTGGAAGTGGGGGAGTGTGCAGAAAGCCAAAGTTTCCTCTGCCTGAAGTCCTGCTCCCACCCACCCTACCATTTCCAGAAGGAAGCCCACTTGGCCTGCGGCATCCTTAAATCTCCCCAAAAAGTAACCCTTAGGTTTGCCACCTGCTCAGGAGACCTGCCCTCCTCCTGGCTCTCTCTCTGTCCTCACCTCCTTAATCTCTCTCTCTTCAGACAATAGCACCTTCTTAAAGATTGCCCCTCAGCTCACCTCCGTCCAATTTCCCACCCCACCAGGGCCACCCGCCTCACTGCATACTTTCTCAGTGTACCCCAAGCGTTGTTGAGGCTTATTATGTGCTAGGCACTGTGCCAAGTGCTCTACATACAACACCCTGCATTAACCTTCAAATAACTTTTGAAGGTAGAGGCTGTTACTATTCCCATTTTACAGATGAGGAAACTGAGACCCAAAGAGGTCATGCAACTTGCCCAAGGTCACACAGTAAGTAGATTCACACTCTAACTGGTATTAGATACTATAGTGAGATTTCACTCTAGGAAGATGCAACCAGGGGTTTCCAACCTTTTGGCATCTCTGTGCCACACTAGAGGAAGAGTTGTCTTGGGCCACACTTTAAATACATTGCGACATGTAATCACAAAAAAATTTCATAATGTTTTAAATAAGTTTACGATTTTGTATTGGGCCAAATTCACAGCCATCCTGGGCCTTGCAGGGGAGTTTCAGAAACTCTTAGAAGGCGGAACCCACCTCCCACGTGGCACAGAGACTGGCGCCTTGCAGACAGTGGGTTATGAATGTTAGAATGATTGAGTTTGAGTCATCACCCGAGAGCTTGTTAGAAATGCAGGCCCCACCCCAGTTTTACTGAATCATAATTTACATTTTCCCAAGAGAATGAGGTGATTGATTTGCTCATCAAAGTTTGACCCACACTGGTCTAAATTGAACTGATGTTTCTATACAGGCACCCATGATCAAGGTAAGCATAAATCAATAAAAAACACACAGGGTTCTGAATCTTTGGGATTTCACCTTTGGAGGAAGCACAGGGTGGAAAATGTAAGGCTCCGATTCTCCCCAAGCTTCCAATAGTTTCCACTTCCTCAGGGCTCAAGCTGGGCCCTGGCAGTCTGGGCGGCAGTGGGACGTCGTCAGAGCGCCGCCTTCTGGTCCTTATTAGGTGTGCATTAGACATTTCTGCCTTTGGCATCCCCACCCAGAGCGGCAGCTCACGGGTTTCCTGGTGGCTGCATTTGATCTCCGGATTCCTGCAGTTTTTCGAAGCCTGGTTTATTTTTGCTCCTTTTTTTTGGCCTTAAACATTCACCATTCACTACTCCTGTCACAGATGCGGATAACTCCCTATTCTCTAAATGACAATGATACAGCATCTCATGTTTGCATGTTAGCCCCTTGACCTTCTCAATTGAATTCAATTCATCAGGCATTTGCTGAGCTCCTACTGAATGCAAAACGTTAAGACTCGGCGAACCTCTCCTCACTAACCTCAGAGCAAGTGGTCAGACCAGACCTTGGTGTTCTAACCAAGGCATAAAGATTTAAAACTGATTCCTGCTAGAAAGTATTTGCAACATTCACATGGACATATTTCTATTTACCTATATTTATATCCATTTGAAATCAATAGGAAGAGAAAAACATTCAAATACAAAACTGAGCAAAAGATACAGATACATTCATAGCTGAAGCAATACAAATAGTCAAAGACATTTAAAAGAAATGTCCTTGTTTTAAAACTTTTTAAATTAGATTTTTAAAATTATTCTATTTCTCCCATTAACTCCTTAGTTATACATTATTTTATTATTCTCTTAATATTTATCAAGGAATTACAACATGCATACTTGAATTATTAGTCTCCTATAACTTGTACATTTACCACACCCCAGATATGCAAGAATCTTACAATTTAACTCCACTTATTTTCTTCCTGACTTTTGACTATTATTGTCAAGTATTTTAATTTTTGTATAAAGATAATACCTTAAGATATTATTATTTTCTATGCAGTTAGCATTTATATATTTTACCACACATTTACCTCTTATCATTCATTTATTCCTGCATTTCTTTGCTTCCATTGGGATTATTTTCATTCTGATAATTAACATCCATTTTTCTTGTAATGCAGCTATCTTGGCAATAAATTCTCTGTTTTTATTTGTTAACCTCTTCTTTCCAACTTCATTTTTGAAGAATATTTTTCTCTGTATAAAATTCTAGATTGGCAGCTATATCCTTTCAGTTCTTAAAAAAGTATAACATGTACCCTTGACTTCCACTGTCTTCTGGATGCTACCATCTTTCTTGAAAATGAACTCTCAGTATTCTTGCTCCTCTAAAGGTATTGTGTGTGGTTTTTTTCCTCAGCCAATTTTTAAAAATTATTTTGTCTTTGTTTTTCAGAAGTTCTACTACAATGTGCCTAGTTGGGTTTGTGGTTTGTTTGTTTGTTTTTTTTAAATTTGGCTTAAGATTTGTAGAGTTTCTTGAATCTGTGGTTTAAAGCATTTCATTAATATTGTACAATCTGTAGTCATTAACTCTTCAATTGAACCAGTCACTCACTCTCTTAAATAACTCCAGTTGAATGTATACCCCACCCCATATTCTCTATGCTCTTTTCCGTATTTTCCATTCTTTTCCCCCACTCCGTGCTTCAGACAATATTTTCTACTGACCTATCTTTCCATTCTTAAATCCTCTCTTCTGTTATACCTGACCTGCTGCTAAACCATTTACAGAGGTTTTTATTTCAGTAATTGTATTTTTTAAATCTAGAATTTCCATTTGGTTCTTTTCTACTTTTTAAAAGATTTTATTTATTTATTTTTAGAGAGAGGAGAAGGGAGGAAGAAAGAGAGGGAGGGAAACATTCCCATGCAGGAGAAACATTGATCGGTTGCTTCTCACATGCTCTCAACCCAGGCATGTGTCCTGACCAGGAATCGAACCAGTGACCTTTCACTTTGCAGGACAATGCCCAACCACTGAGCCACACTGGTCAGGGCTCCATTTGGTCCTTTTAAAAATTATTTATAGTTCTCCATCTACTTTCTTGATTTATTTTAATCTCTTCATTTTTGTTTACTTGGTCTTGCCTCCTAGTTTATGAGGCCCCCCCAAAAAAGGAAATTATCTTCTGGAGCACAGGCTCCTTGTTGCACAGGCTTCTCTCACTAGGTTAGTTTTCTAGGAACCCATCCATATCAGTGTACCAACTGACATTGTTGTGAGAGGCTGCATTCAGCTTCAGTGAAATTTTTTTGAAGACTTAATATGTTTGCCCATTTTATGACGGGTGATTTACAAGTGCACCTGCCCACACCAAGCTGAGTGTTCAGCAGTTTTTGATCAAAAACAGCCTGACCCCCATGCTCTACCCTCCGTGTTCCCCCAATCTCTCCCAGAGCAACTTTTTTTTGTTTCCCCAGATAAAAGAAGTCCTCACAGGGAAACACTTTGCCTATGTGGAAGAGGTGAAACGAAAAATGGCAGAAGCACTAAAAGGCATCAAAATTGATGAGTTCAAAAACTGTTTTTGAGCCGTGGAAAAAAACATCTCAATAGTGGTATTCCATCAAATGGCAAGTACTAGGAAGGTGAGTGAAGTTTAAAGATAAGAATAAATACACAATTTTTAATAAATAAATTCCAGGTTTTTGTGGTTCCCCCTCATATCTATTAATTTTTGTTAATTTCTGGATGCTGGGTAAATTGAAAAATTGTAAAGACTCTCAATGTTATTTCTCCATAAGAAATGTAAGTTTCTGGGTGTTTTTTTTTCCCAGACCATTAGCGTAGGGTCAAATTATTTGATTCAACAAGGAACTGAGGTGTTCCAAGCTTTGCATGGGCTGGTCTATTTCTGGATTGCCCTTGCTCATAGGTCATAGACCTTTGGGAATCTCAACTGAAGTCCTGGAGTTCTTACCAGATCCTTTTCTCTTGTCAGACCCTAAACTCCAATTTTTGAGCTTGTGATAATACTGAAATTTTAGGTCACCATTTTCTGCTCAGCTTCAGTGCCCCCAAAGCAAATCATCGAGTTCCTTAAGGAATTTCTTTAAGAAAAGTAGAGAAGATCCTCCTCACCTCAGTGTTTTCTGTCTTTTACAGAATCATGGTTATTTAAGTTCTGCCCACTTTAGCTACTTTCTGAAGCCTTAAAACAAGGGTGTGTGTCTGCATGTGATCTAATTTTTACATTTTTCTCTAAAGGAATCCTAGTCTGATACAAACCACTCTGTCACAACCGGAAGCAAAAATCAACACATATACATTTTTTAAAAAGTAATGGTTCTGTGGAAAACATGACTGCGCAGGGTGAGGGGAGGGGGTGGGAGCGGGAAGGGAAGTTGAAAGGCTGCGGCAGCCAGTTCCAAAGGAGTTGCTGATGGTGTGTTGTGAGCTGGGATATCTACAGTGATGACAGAGACAAGTGGAAGGTTTTGTTTGTTTTGGGTTTGTTTTGTGAAGACAAAGTTATAATAATACCCAGGCAAGATGAGTGAGGGTGACAAGACGTAATTTCATAGACTGCTGAAGGTAGTCTAAATTGTATGACCTTTATGAAATTAAACTTGACAGTATTTATCACTCATCTTTGACTCAATTCCACTTCTAATAATTTTTTAAGAGAAAACACCCAGATTTTGCAATAAAAGCACTTACTGCAGGATTTTTATAATAGGGGAAATTGGAAACAAATATAAATCAATAGATAAATAAATGACTACATCCATTGAAAATGAAGGTATAAAAGAATTACTTATTGGAGATCACAAGATAAGTGAAAAAACTCAAGTCCTAAAGTATTACATATTATAATTATGTATTACGTAATATATAATTATTTTTAACATAACCATATATGGTATATATATTATTACATAGAGAGCCTGGAAGATTAAATCCCAGAGTACTTATGATAGTTATCTGCAGAAGTGGTGTAGAGCTTATGTTGTTTTTCACATACACTTTTATGAATTTTCCAAGTTTTTTTCCAACATTAGTTCTACTTTTACATCAGAAACAATATAAATTTTTTCCACTCCTAACTCATCCATCTCAAGCACTGAGGACTCTCAGCTACCAGGGAGGCTTTGCGTTCTGGGATAAGGAGTGAAGACTCAGTAAACCTATCAAAGGCTTATTTCGAGCACTCTATCCTGTGGCTGCCACCACCCCTAGGAAGAGGGACAGGTTTCCCTTCCACATACCGACCGAGAACAAACATCGGGGCCCTCTTCTTTAGCTTCCCTTCCCCGACTTGTCTCAGAGCATCTCTGACACTTGAGGTGGCGGTTTTAAAGGCGTGTGTGTTACAACAGTGAGAAGGAATCAGCGCCGGGAGCACGCACCGGGCGAGCTGCAGGAACGCAGCTCCACGCCGGCTCCCGCGGGCTTGGGGCGTGACTCGGAGCCTTCTGGTTCTCCGGGCGCCTCTCCTCCGGAGCCCGCGCCTTCGCCTGCGGTCGCGGTCTGGCCTTGCCAGTTTCATCCTCAAGCCCAAGCTATTTGTCTCGTTTTCTCAGATTCTTTTGATTGATCCAGCTCCATGGCTTCCGGTGCAGAGGACCCTCGAGCATTTAAAGCCAGCTTTGGGCTCAGCCGTGAACATTCCGCAGCGGCCTCTTCCTGACTCTGAGATCCGGAGCTTCCAGAGGTCAGCTACCCAGGCGTCCCCCTTCTTGCGTCCCAAGTCCACGAGTGCCAAGGTCTGTGCGCAGGACTTCAGGTGGTACACAAGCGAACCTTTCTTTTAACTTAACAATATGTGTTAATTTCTCTGTTTATTAAAAGTATAATTAGAACATCAGACCTGTGATTTCACAGGTATGGATGCTTAGAATGAGGTGAGACTGAAAACAGCAGTTGTTCACACGGAAAAATAATACAATAATTAATGAACAATAATACAAGAATAAATTCTGCGTTTTGCATAGTCACAACTGTAAACCTGTTGAATACTTTTGCCCCACCCTGTATTTAAGTTTAAAAGGCAACTCAACCTTTAACAACAACAACAAAAAAAACAAATATATTATTTTGTTGTGTATAATGAACACCCACAGTTTTGTGCACATTATACCCAGGATTATTATACCCATTATTATACCCCTGGTATGTAATCTTTATACCCATGTATAATGCTCATCATTATTTTCCCTAAAAAATTTGGGCAAAGAAGTGTGAATTATACATGGCAAAATATGGTAAACAACTGCACTTGTGATACTTTGATATAGCCAAAATTACTAAAACAAACTACTAGATTAAGGGTTGTTCTTTTTTTTATCCTCACCTGAGGATATGTTTATTGATTTGAGAGAGAGAGAAAGGGGGAGAGAGAGAGGAAAAATAAACATTCATCAGTTGCCTCCCATATATGCCTGGACAGAGAACCAAACCTGCAACCTTTTGGTGAACAGGCTGGTGCTCCATCCAACTGAGCACCCTGGCCAGGGCTCGACTAATTTTTGAAGGAGGGGATGCATCCTTCAAAAGCCCCAGCGTCCTCCACAAGTCCCTCACTCTTCCCCAGCCCCCCTTCCCTCCCCTTCCCAGACTCACCTTTTGGAGAACCTGCCCAAGACCATGCTTTTTCAAAGACAACAATGTCATACAGTGGCTCAGGGAAGGTCTAACTGGGGGGTGGGCTCTTTCTGCTGTCTCCAGCCAGGCCACAGATTCTCAGGCCATTATGACTTTGAGGAGCAATTTTGGTTTGGATTCCAAAGGAATTCAGAATGGAAAGTAGAATGACTATGATCCCCAAACTTCTTCCCTTGCCCACCACCCTTCCTCCAGGTCCCACACTTGAGTTAGGCTTGAGAGGGTAGAGTTATTCATTTAACAAACATTGATGTGTTGAGCGCTAAAGATACCAGGTCCCTGTGCCGGAGCCTACAGAGATAAGTGAGGATCCCTTCCTTCAAGATCTTAAAAGATGGAGATGCTAGGGGGAGGTGATGCGGTAGAAAGGCATTCCAGCCAGAAACAAACAAACAAACAAACAAACAGCATGAAGAAAAATCCCAGAGTCTCAAAAGTTGAGGCCTTTGAGGGATCTGAACTGCAAGCCACCCTTGTGGCCAGGCTGTGTGGCTTGAGACAGCCAAGGAGGAGGGCATTTCTGGAGCGAGTCCTGGGAAGGCAGTGAGGGCCTCACACACTGGCTAACGAGTGTGGGCTTTGTACTGCTGAGGGCAGGAGGGAGCCAGGGAAGTCTTCAGAGGAGGGGAGGTTGAAGTGAGACCTGTGAAGATACTCTGTGGCTGCTGGGTTCTGGGGTGCAGGATGGGCTAAGAGGCTGAGGGCTGAGGGGCAACCACCTGGGAATGAGAAGTAGTCTTACCCCGCCTACCAAATCGTGTGCCCTGGCAGGGCCTGCATCATCCTGGAAGAGGGGCATCCCTGTTTTCTGTTCAAAGGCCCCAGGTTTCCCCTGGACTGCCAGCAGCCTCAGACTATGTAATAACAGAGGGGAGTCCAAGGAAATGGGGCCAAAAGAGAGATTTCAGAGGTGTGTGCAGCCTTAGGCTAAGGAGGCGAACCCAAGACATTCACAGGGGTGAGAATGAACTGGCCCCCTAAAGCAGGCCTCTGAGCCGGCTAGAACCAGGCCAGGGCCCTACAGCAGCAAGTGACTGGGGAGATGGTCAGGGATGCACCCAACACAGGGTTCCCGTGGTCTCAGGGTGGGGAGTGTGGCCTCACCTGGGGGGCCCAACCAGCTGGACTGTGCTGGCTGGCCGGTGGCAGACAGGTGAGCAGGGGACCTTGACAGATTACTGAAGCCTCAGCCTTTGTGCAGGCTTCCCTGGGGACCAGAAAATACTCTACACCTTGGGGTCCCTCTGCCCTCCCTGGTTAGGCTTTTCCATCTGCCCACATTCCTCGGCTCAATCAAGATGCTGACGAGTGGAGGCAGGGTGGAAGGAGGGTCTAGAGTCACTCACACTCTCATGGCAAGGAGATGCCACCTCTTGCCCCACGGACATCATTTAATTGCAGCCACCATGAGTGTGCACATGGGCACAGTCAGCTTGCCCCTCCCCCTGGATTCTTGGCATGACTTCATCTCATCCTGAGTCAGGACGGATGGAGTCTCCACTGGCCAAATAAGGGCAGTCAGTGCCCCCATGTCCTGTCTCCAAACCACACACAGCCCTTCATGTCTCCAGTCAGTGTCCCCACTTGGGCCCTGGGCAGTGATCCAGACATCCCACAGGAGCACGTGCAGGTGGGGAACATCATTGTCATGTCCTCTCTCAGGCGGCAGTGATATAAAAAGACCAAGAGCCTCTGCCCTAGCAAAGGTTGGCACTAACCCATCCGCACGTTCTCCCTCTCTCCCTTCCCCACCTCTTCTGCCCTTCACTGCCTCAGGGCCCAGCCTGCGGTTTCAGGCTCCACACTTGCTCCTCTGGTGTCCATACCTTGCCTCCGGTATTCGGGGTAACTCATTTTTACCCTCATTAGAGTGTTGGCCCTGGCAGAAGGTTCTGAATAGTATGAGTGACTGTTCTCTTAGGGTGGCCCCTGCCTGCTGCCCCCACCCTGTCCCCACACAGGGTGGAGGGAAGCTGGAGTAGAGAGTTGTGGAGTGCCCCTTCTGCTGGACACCTGGAGCCCCTCCAGAGGAACAGGAGAGCCAGGACTGGCAGGGGTCCCCCTTCCCTGGGGATGCTGGTGTGGACAGTGCTACATGGGGCATTGGAAGATGGTGGGGACAGAGGAGTGTCTCTGTCTAAAGGAGCTGCCTCAGCTTCTGGTCCTCCTCTACCCAGCCTGGAGGAAGGAACATGTATCCAAGCGACCCCAGGGCCCCAGTCATCTCCCAAGCTGGAGGTTTCCAAACAGGCCGCCCTTTGACATTACCTGGAAAAGATGCTAAAAACTTGCATTCCAAAAACTCAGGCTATCATGTGCTGATAAAGGAGAAAGCTCCAAGATGTAGGGTCAAGTAAGACAAGCAAGAGGCAGAAGGGTGCATGTGGTACACCACCTTTTGGTAAAAAAAAAGAGTAATACAAATCTATATCTGTATTCCCTCATGTAGATATAAAGATAAATAAAATGCACAAAAGTGACCACCAATGATATTGGTTACCTTTTTTAAAAATTGTAAAAATTTACCATCTTAGCCATTTTTCAGTATGTAGTTCAGTAGCATTAAGTGTACCTGCATTGTTGTGGACCCAGCACCACTGTCATCTCCAGAACATCTTTCTTCTTCCCAAACTGAAACTCTGTCCCCATTAAACACTGACCCCGTTCCCCTGGCAACCACCACTCTACTTTCTGACTCTACAAATCTGACTACTCTAGGTACCACATATAAGTGGAATCATACAATATCTGTCCTTTTGTGACTGGCTTATTTTACATAGCATAGTGTTGTAATATGTGTCAGAATTTCCTTCTCTCCTATGACTGGATAATATTCCATTATATGTATGTATCAATTTTTGTTTATCCATGTCTCTGTTGATGGACACACATTGCTTTCAGGGTTTGGCTGTTGTGAATCATGCTGCGGTGAACACGGGAGCACAAATACCTGCTGAAGTCCATGTTTTCAATTCTTTGGAGTCGATACCCAGAAGTGGAATTGCTGGCTCCTATGGTAATTCTATTTTTAATTTTTTGAGAAACCCTCATAATGTTTTCCACAGTGGCTGCACTATTTTACATTCCCACCAGCAGTGCACAAGAGTTAGAATTTCTGCATAGGAAATGGGCAGATAGGGAAGAAGAAGGAGAGGGAATCTTCACTGCAGGTCCTTTACCACCTTTCATTTTTTAATCATCTGAATGTATTACTTATTCCAAAAATTAAATTGATGTCCTGTCTGGGTAGCTCATTTGGTTAGAGCATTGTCCCAGTATGACCCCTAGTCAGGGCACATACAAGAAGCAACCAATAAATGCATAAATAAGTGGAAAAACAAATCAACATTTCTCTCTGTCTCTCAAAACAATAAATACATTTTAAAAGAAATTAAATTGTTTTTAGTGTTTATTATCACAATTTCTGAACATACATCAAAGTTGAAAGAATTTTGCAATGAGAACCCATATATCCAATACTTAGATTCCACCATTAGCGTGCCCTATTATTGCATTATCATTTATCTATCCCTCTAATTAAAAAAATATATATAGACTTCCAGCCAAGATGGAGGCATGGGTAGATACACTTTGCCTCCTCGCACAACTAAAAGAAGGACAACAACAAATACAAATTTAAAGACAAAAAAAATAACCAGAACTACCAGAAAATCAAACTGTATGGAAGTCCGACAACCAAGGTGTTGAAGAATCATTCATTTAGACTGGTAGGAGGGGCGGAGATGGGCAGCTGAGTGGAAAGGACTCATGGCAAGGTGGTGGCTGGCAGAGTGGGCAGTCCTATATTTGCATGCAGATAAACTGGGAGGAACAACTGGGGACTGAGACAGGCCATGCAACCCAGGGTTCAAGTGCGGGGAAATAAAGACTCAAAACCTCTGGCTATAAAAATCTGTGGGGATTGTGGTGGCAGAATAACTGCCAGCCTCATAGGGGAGTTCATTGGAGAGACCCACAGGGTCATATAATGTATACAAACCCACACACCTGGGAGTCAGCACCAGAAGGGCCCAATTTGCTTGTGGGTAGCAGGGGAAGTGACTGAAAGCCAGCAGAGAGCCAAGCAAGCACCACTGTTCCCTCTCAGACCCCTCCCCCACATACACACCACAATGCTGCAACCTGGGTTGCCCCACCCTGGTAAATACCTAAAGCTCCACCCCTTACAATGTAACAGCTGCTCAAGACAAAACAAATGTGGCCCAAGTGAAAGAACAGATCAAAGGTCCAAAAATAGAACTAAATGATGAAGAGATAGCCAACCTATCAGATGCAGAGTTCAAAACACTGGTAATCAGGATACTCACAGAAATAGTTGAGTGTGGTCAAAAAATGGAAGAAAAAGTGATGTCTATGAAAAGTGAAATAAAGGAAAATGTACAGGGAACCAACAGTTAAGGGATGGAAACCGGGACTCAATCAATGATTTGGAGCAGAAGGAAGAAATAAACATCCAACCCGAACAGAATGAAGAAACAAGAATTCCGAAAAAAATGAGGAGAGGCTCAGGAACCCTTGGGACAACTTTAAGCATTCCAACATCTGAATCATAGGGGTGCCAGAAGGAGAAGAGGCAAGAAATTGAAAACTTATTTGAACAAATAATGAAGGAAAACTTCCCTAATCTGGCAAAGGAAATAGACTTCCAGGAAAGAAGTTGGACCCAAGGAAGCATACACAAAGGCACATCATAATTATATTACCCAAGATTAAAGAAAAGGAGAGAATCTTAAAAGCAGCAAGAGAAAAGGACACAGTTACCTACAAAGGGGTCTGGAAAGAAGTATTCAAAGTTATGAAATTCAAGGACTTACATCCAAGATTATTCTATCCAACAAAGCTTTCATTTAGAATTGGAAGGGCAGATAAAGTGCTTCCCAGATAAGGTCAAGTTGAAGGAGTTCATTATCACCAAGTCATTATTATATGAAACGTAAAGGGACTTATCTAAGAAAAAGAAGATGATTAAAAATATGAACGGTAAAATGACAACAAACTCAGAACTATCAATGACCAAACCTAAAAACAAACGCAAACACAAACACAAACTAAGCAAACAACTAGAACAGGAACTGAATCACAAATGGAGATCACATGTAGGGTTATCAGTGGGGAGGGGGAGGGAGAGAGGGAGAATGGCGGAAAAGGTACAGGGAATAAGAAGCATAAATGGTAGGTGCAAAATAGACAGGGGGAGGTTAAGAATAGTATAGGAAATAGAGAAGCCAAAGAACTTATATGTACAACCCATGGACATGAACCAAGGTGGGGGGAATGGGGGTGGGAGGGGGGTGCATGGCAGAGGGGAGTAAAGGGGGGGAAATGGGGCAATTGTAATAGCATGATTGATAAAATATATTTTAAAAAATAATAATGTTTTTAAGCCCCTCCCACAACCTGCTAAGACCTGAGACAGGGCCTGAAGTCTGTATCTTTTTATCAGCTCTCCGGGTGGTCATGGTATTTGAAAACTTTCATCTTGGTCCAGCCATTCATCCCATGCAGAAACCAGGCCTGCAAACAGCCGGTGGTCAGTCAGCCTCAGCCAGATTCTACCCTTGTCCAGTAGCTCCCTGTGTCAGAGAGGCCTCTCCAGAGAATGTCTATCTTATGGGCCCAAAATGGTCTGCAGGCCCATCCCCATCCTGGTTGGCCTTATGTCCAGGACATGCTTCAGTGTCTCGGCAACGTGACCACTAATGTGACCCCAGAACTGGACACAAGTCTCCAATGTGGTCTGAACAGAACAGAGGCTACAGGTCCCAACCCTCCCTAAGCTGAAAACTAGTCTTACATCATTCAGACTGCATTTGTCCTCTCTGCTGAGAAGGACAGGACACTCTAAAATGGGTGGTGGGATTGGCAACAGACACCTTATTCAGCAAGCCGGGACCAGATTGGCCAGGCCCCTTGAAGTAGGAGGTATTCCAAGTGCCTCTCTTTGGCCTTCTTTGTCATGATGATGATGATGATGACGACTGCCACGAAAACAGCAATGATGATGGTAGATGGAGATCTTAATGCGTAACAGGTGTGGTTCCAGGAACATTATTTGCAACCATTCATTTAATCGTCCCAATCCTATACGCCAAAATGGTCTCCATTATTATCCCCACTTTTCAGATGCAGCAACTGAGGCACAAAGGGATTCAGTAACTTACCCAAAGGCACATGGCAATTTCTCTTTATATGAACACACACACAGTACTTGTGAATGCTCATGTGCTGATCTCAATTTCCCAGAGATCCCTACTATCAAATCCTATAGTGTAGATCCTTCTGCCTAACACTCATATGCCATCAACCTTTCCTGATTACACATGCTCCGCTGCCTGCCAAAACTTAACACCGCTATGTCCCCCTCTCTCAGGACCTTGTTGGATGGTTAGACCCAACTGATAAAGACAAGCTAAGATTTCTCTGGCTGATGTATTTACTCCCTCAGCTAAGTTTGCATGTGTGTGTATACATATAGATATGCACATGTATATACAATTTTTAAAGTGGAACCCTTATTTTGAAATGCAAAACCATGACAGACTATAATAATAACAATTAATATATTCAAGGTAATCTTCAAAGTTAAGCTTCATGGCAGGCCCGGCTGAAAAGATTTGGGGGTCTCAGGAATTTCATACCAGTCTGAGTCTAAAGACAGTCCAGCCGGGCTCAGTCCCCCACCCAGGGGGCATCTGGGGCATTGATGCGGAGTAGGTGGGACTCCTTTTCAGGAACCCCCAGGGAGCCCCAGTAGGGTCACGAGCCCTGCTGGCAAAGGGCCACGGTGCTGATGGAAGGGAGAAACTCGGGAAGCCCTCTGGGACTAGAGTAGCAAAATGAATATAGGGTGCCCAGAGAAATTTCAGTTTTAGATAGCACAATAGATTTTTTTTCAGTATAATTAGGTCCCAAATATTGTGTTGAGCATACTTATACTAAAAGTTGTGTGTTATTTATCTGAAATATTTGCAAATTTACCTGGACAGTCTGCATTTCTATCTGTTTAATCTAGGACAGTCTAGGATTTCTCATATTCAGCTTCTGGGGAAAGAGCATAAGAGACTGTCATAACAGTTGGCACCCAGCCATCTCCATGTCCCTTTTGGTGGACATGGGTGCACTGACCTGACTATCCTCCCCTACCAGCCTCAAGGGCAGCCATGGTTGGCCGGGTGGGGAGGAGCCCTATGGGGGTCACACACATACCTGGCTGTGCTTTGGATCCAGGAAATTCCTCTTTTTTCCCAGAAGAAAAACAATTTCTTGCCAGCTTAGCCTCCAGTCCTCAGAGGACTGAGAGAATTCCTCAGAATGGTTTCCAGTCCTGAATTTGCAGCTGCTTCATTGTCGACTGCTTTTTTCTGACCATTCAGGATGAAAAGCCAAATGGTACAAGAATGTTTAAGTTAGAACATCCTTCCAGAGATAACCACTATCAAGTTTAATGTGTCTTCTTCCAGACTTTTCTCTATAAAGTGATCATTTATTATTATCTTTTCTATAAATAGAATCATATTATACAGGCTGTTCTGAAACCTGTTTCATGTGATATCAGGGGCTTTTTGCCATGCAGGTGTGAGTTTCTAATTCATTCTTTTGACTCTGTCTCATGCATTAGCCCAGTGGTGTCTGGTCTTCTGGAGTTCTGAGCCCCTTTGAGCATCTGATGAATGACAAATACACACAGACACATCACCACATATCTGTATATGACTTTGGGCATCATAGTCCTCCTGAGGTTGATCTGACTCCTTCACCCTGGGCATGGCAGGGGAGCAGGGGGGTGGGGAGAATCATTAAAATGGGTCCAGGAGAGTGGAAGACTGTGAACACAACTTGTTGGGATGGGAAGACCCATCTCCAGGGAGCCTCAGTGACAGTGGTCTTGGGTCACTGCCTCCTCGTGAGACCCTCTGCCTGTCTGAAGCATCACTCTCTGGGTTCCTCTTTGGGCCAGGGTCTCCTCTCCTAGCAGCCTCATCAAGATCACGTGACTCCAGCAGTTGCTAAACCCCTGGGCAATGCCAAGAGCCTCCTGGTCTCAAACAAGTTAGGTGACATTCACTTCCTGGCGCTGTCCTCCTGACTTGCTCACTCATTAGGAAATGCCTCAGCAGCAGCTGTCACAGTAACAGCAGCAGGAGGGCGTGCTGCATGCCCAGCGCCTCTGGGTGGCTCAGATCTGCCCTAAAGAGGCCCCAGGTGGAGAGGTGGATACTGCTCTTCCTGATCTCAGCCAAAGTGAGTCTGGGGACCCAGCTGGGGGTGGGACAGGAGCAGGATCCAGGAGGAGGTTGGCAAGGTTCTGGACTGAAGCTGGAGAGATGCAGGGGTGTGTGTATGTGTGTGTATTTTTGTGATGTCGTGAGTTGGGAGAGAGGCCATAGCTGAAACTACAGAGCCTCTGCCTCACAGCCTCACTGTCCCAAGGTGGGGACGAGGGGCATCCCTGGGCTGAGGATAACCCCAACCAGTCCTCATAATGGGCTGCTGCTGTGGATGAAACTGGGCAAGGGGGTTTCATGAGGTCAGCTCCCTGGGGCCAGCTCCCCTTGGGCCAAACCTTGTCCTCCCCTGCCTCACAGGTCCCTGGAGTGGTAGCTCTGTTTAGAGTCACTCTGAGAAGGGAACTTTGGGTATAATTTTTCCAATGATGCTTCTTCATCGCTTCCTTTTTTTTTAAACCACTTTACTGAGTGACATATGATTGACAAACAAAAAACTGAACATGTATAATGTGTACAACTGGATTCTGGAGCTCTGGTGAGGTACTTTCATCTACAGGTATTTGTTACATCAGTGTTTCTGTAGGGGTGTGAGGGCTAAGACACCCTATTCTACTATGTTGAGCACTTGCTGGGGGGCAGCCGTATATGGCATGGGCTGCCCATCCTGGGTCTGCCCTGAACCAGCAGTGCAACTTTGAACAAGTTCCTTAACTTAGCCCTGAGCCTCACTTCCCTCATCTGTAAAATGGAGATAATGCCTACCTCCCAGAGTGGTCAGGATTAAATGAAGGAGGAATGCAAAATGCCAAGCACATAATTAGTGTTCAATAAATAGTGGCTGTTGTAATTATTTATTATTAGCTCGACACTGGTCTCACCTCACCTAGGAAGACTTTCCAGCCCTCCTCTCCCCACGGTCTCCTAAAGCACCAATGGGAGTGCCTTCTGGCGATTATGTCTTGCTTGTTATTGAGCTAGTTTGTGCCCAAACCAGATCATGTTCCTTGCATTTCTTCTGCTGCCCTCTCCTCTGCCCCAGCACTGGAGACAGAATCAGGCCCATAAGAGAAATTCAAAGATAAAGAATGAAGTGGAATTAAGAGAAAAGGAGGGAGGACGCAAGGAGGGAGAGGTCAGGGAAAGACTGAGAAAGGGAGGTGAGAAGAAGGTGGGGAAGGAGGGTGGCATTGTCCAGGCATGAGTGACATGCCTCTCCTGAAGTACAGGAAGGAGAAAGGACAGCCCAAAGAGGCCATCTGTAGGACCTGGGATGTCTTTTGCATCCTGCAAATCCCTTTTACTTTTCAAAAAAACTCACATGAAAGACAGAGTCTCTTCTCCCTCCCCTGCTCATCCCAAGGAAGGTAGTGCTTCCTGACTTGGCTAATATCTAGTCACTCAATCTATTAATTGAATCTAATAATGTTCCCTATGTCATCTATGGAATCTTCTCCCTCTTTCTTCTCTGCCATCTCCCTCTCCATCGCCTCCCCAATGATCTCAGACGAGTCTCTTCCCCCTCTCTGGACCTGGATCTGCTCACCTCTGAAACTAGATTTAACTAAATGACCTCAAAAGTCCTTTCTTCCTGTAGCATTCTTTCATGCTTTAATTCTCTGCCTGTCTTGATACCTACCCCTTAGTTACCCAAATAATTGAAGCTATTGATCATCAATCCTCCTTTAAAACAAAACAAAACTTTTTCAAGAAAATTTATAAATGTCCACTAGGCTCCAAAGTTTCATGAAGGATTTAAAAAAAAAAAAAAAAAAAGATCTCATCTATTTTTAGAGAGAGGGGAAGGGAAGGAGAAGGAGAGGGAGAGAAACATCAATGTGTGGCTGCCTCTTCCATGCCCCCCACTGAAGACCTGTCCCGCAACTCAGGCATGTGCCCTGACTGGGAATTGAACCAGTGACCCTTTGGTTCACAGGCCGGCATTCAATGCACTAAGCCATACCAGCCAGGGCCTCATGAAGGATTTTCTTCATCATTGCTTATTTCCAATGCCTAGCTCAATACCTAGCATGCAGCAGGTACTTTGTTGAATAATTGAATGTATGTATGTATGGATGGATAAGTATGGATGGATGAATGATGAATGGATGGATGCATGGATGGTTGGCTGGAATGAATTACCACCACATGCCTGTGGGGAGTTATGAAACAGAGGAGGACATGTTGGTAGTTGGTTGGTTAAACAAAATCATGGTCTTTCTGAGAATAACTTGTTTTGTTTAGACATTTATAGACATTGTGAAACAAAGCAACTGAGAAACTCTGACGCCACCACCATAATTTTTATCTATTGTTCATCTCCTACCTAATATAGTGTCATCTTTCTCAGTTATTCTAATTTGAAGAAAACCGATCTCTGGGAGGGATGTGCAATTTTTTAGTCATCTACATAATAAGGACCAGCTGGGGAGAAGAGGGGAGGAAGGGGAGGCAGGTGCTAGGAGGGGAGAGGACTTTGCCTGCCTCAGCAATGACACCCATCTGTTGTTGAGCCCCTATCTTTTATTTGTGCCAGACTCTCTGCTCACACTGGCTCACTTAATACTCTGAACAACTCTGAGAGGGAGGTAGTATTATTATCAACCTCATCTTACAGATGGAAAACTGAGGCTCAGGTTACACAACTTGCCTGAAGTTTTACAGACAGTGATAGGTGTATCCAGAATTCGAACCCAGCTCCAGAGTCCAAGCAGCTGCAACCCCCAGCCCCTACCTGGGGTCACACTGACAACCTCAGACACTAAAGCCTGAAAACCACCGCAAAGGTCTGGGTGCTGCCTGCAGTGTGCCAGGCCCCCTACCCCAAATTTCATCAGGCTTTTTAAAAGAAGTTAGCTTTACATATTTTTGATCCTTCTTAGTTATGGGACATTTGCAAATTGGTGAAACTGATTTGGAACCAAGCCAAGAAAGGGGAGAAATCCCAAAAGATTTGTGATTTGACAAACTATAGTTGTCCTCCTATTAACTGATCTTGTTCTCATTAGGTTATCTCTCGGTTCTATTTGTCAGTGTGTCCAGGGGTCTTTTAGCGTAGATGAAAGAATTTATCAGATGACTATAACACGTCTCTAAAGGGGCTCTTCTCGATGAGTTTAGACGACACAGTTGTGACATCAGGGATGTTTAAATGAGGATGCTTGGGCCTCACCACATGCCCAAATGGGTATTTCCCTTTAAGGTCATCATCTTGGGAAGCTGTGTCCTTAATCCAACAATTCTGCCTTTGGCAAGAACATTCTGGAGCTTCTCCTTTGCTCTCAGATATTTTTAAAATTTTATTGATTGATTTGAGAGAGAGGCAGGGAGAGAAAGAGTGAAACATCAGTTTGCTGTTCCACTTTATAGATTCATTGGTTGATTCTTGTATGTGTCCTGACCAGGGATCAAACCTGCAACCTTGGTGTACCAGGATGATGCTCTAACCAGCTGAGCTACTCGGCCAGGGTTCAGATGTGTAAAACCCACATTGTAACTTCACAGTGACTCCATGTCTTTGATTTGAAACCTTATCATGCCATTTGAGCACTCACTTACTTTCCCACCAGGCTTGGCTCCCAAGGACTTTTGGCCATTTCACACCAGACATAGACTCCAAGGATGAAAATCTGTCTTCACTGAGATTAATAAGAAGATTCTCAGCCAGCCCTCTTAGAAGACTCTGAAGAATGACTGAGTGGCGGCAGGTGGAGAATGAGCCTACAGCTCCCTGAGGTGACTACACAGAGGGCCAGCAGGAATTTGGATGTGTAGGTTCTGTGCTTTATTTTCAAAACAGCCCTTTCTTTACAACCACACAGCACAGAGGAATGCAATCAATGGCTGGATACGAACCAATGGATCAGGCAGCCCCTGAGCAGGGAGACTGAGGAACAGCAGAGGCTTGTCTGGGAAACAGCCACTCAGGGCACAGGCCCACATTGGGGCCTGGACTGAGGCTGGGGGAGCATCTCTACTCAGCCACCTGCTTCCCCCTGGGAACTGGGTCTGCCTGCCTTCAGTTCCTGCAAGGAAGCAGGAAGAGGTGAGGTGGTGATCTCACCATGTGTAGATCATGTCATGGCTGAGGTGAGGTATTGGGGAAGCTACACATTTATCACACTCCATGCACTTCCTTCCAGAGTCAGTGTGGCTGGGCTGCAGTCTCTCATTACCTGTCTCTCAATCCCCTCTTCCAGAAGGCTCCCTCATCTCTTCCTAAGGGTCTTAGGCTCTAGGTCTTGGTTAATTCAGGTAGGCCACTGAGGAGGAGCAGCAGAAGAAGAGGGAAGGAGAGAGAGGGGAAAAAAGAGGATAGTAGCCAAGGAGAAAGGGAAGAGGGAGGCAGTGGAATGAGGGGTGTAGAAGGGAGTTATGGAGGTGAGCAAAGAAGGAAAACTGGCACTAATGCTCACAGCTTTTCCCACCGACAGCTAAGGCCCCGCCTCCCCGCTGCAGCCATGTCAGAAGGGGAGAGTAAGGACAGCGCAGGCAGCGAGTGCCCCGTGTGCTATGAGAAGTTCCGTGATCTGGAGGGCGCCAGCCGGACACTGAGCTGTGGCCATGTGTTCTGCCACGACTGTCTTGTCAAGTACCTACTCTCCACCCGAGTGGATGGGCAGGTCCAGAGGACCATCATCTGCCCCATCTGCCGCTATGTCACCTTCCTCAGCAAGAAGAGCTCCCGCTGGCCCTCCATGCTGGACAAGAGCTCCCAGACCCTAGCTGTGCCTATGGGCCTGCCCTCTGGGCCACCATCGAACACCCTAGGCCACACAAATCCCCTGGCTGTCTCCCAGCCTATCTGGAGAACATCCCTGAGTCAGAGCACCCAGCTCCCCTTGGACTCACTGCCCAGTCTGGCCCGGGAGCCTCAGATCTTCATCATCAGCCGCCACGGGATGCCCCTGGGGGAGCAGGACAGTGTCCTGCCACGGCGCAGCCTGGCAGAGCTCTCTGAGGTGTCACCAGCACCTAGTTCCACCCGGTCATTCTGCTGCCGTTCCCGCGCCCTCCTTCTCATCACCCTCATCGCCGTGGTGGCGGTGGTAGCTGCCATCTTGCCCTGGGTGCTGCTGGTGAGGAAGCAGGCATGAGTTGTGGCTGCCAGGGGCCAGCCAGCGAGGCCCAGCCTGGTGCTGCTCTGGAAACTGCCCCACTTCACCCCACCAGGCTGTCCTGACCTGGGAGGGAACGGAGGCCCCCCAGTGCAGACCTAGGCCAACCAACCTGAGGGGTGAGTAGGCACAGGGGAGGCTTGGGGCAGAGAGAGGGCATTAGGACTGTGCTAGCTGAAAGTATGGTGGCATGTCCTCACCTCCAGCTGCTTGCTCCCAGCAGGAGTTCAGGCATGACAGGGAAGCTGGGGACTGGTGACCTCGGAGGCTAGAGCTCGGCTGAGTACCTGAGCTCTAGACTGAGATGGAAACTCCAGGCTCTAGGCCAGGGTCAAAAATGTGGTGGAAACTGCTCCTCAGAAACAATAGCTGTGCCACCCACCACCCCCTGTAGCCTCAGCAGATACTTTCCCCTACCTCTAGGCTAGAACTGAGCAAGGTGGGAAGATGGGTGGTTGCCCGTTCCTGTGTTGGGGGTTGCCAGCCCTGAAGTGTAGTCCTTATCTGCCAGGTGACCTACCTGAAGCCAGGTGGGACTCTCTTGTGGGGACTAGGAATTCTGCTGGGCAGGGGCCCAACAGCAGGACTCCTCTGGGTCAGAATGCCCACCCGGGATTGTCTTGTTTGTTCTCACAAACGGAAGGGGTGGCACAAGGGTCAAAAGCATGTGTGTTTCCCAGAATCTCAGCACCCATCCATGACCCTCACAGCTGGGCCACTGTGCACCCTCTCACCCCTAAGTCCTTCCTGCCCCCAAATCCTCCCTGCCCCAAATCCTCCCCACCCCCAAATTGCCAGCCTGGAAGGGGTACTTCCTCAAAGAAGGTGCTGATCTCAGAGCTGTGGCCCAGGACTTCTGGAGGAAGTAATAGAAAAGGGCCTTCCCGGGGAGCTGAGGCCCCTTCAGGCCACAGGAGTTTGTTGACAGAGACTGAAGCCAGCAGAATGCCCCACAAACACAGCCAGAGTTCTCCCCAAGCCTCCCAGGCCCAAGGAATGGTCCAAATTTTGGGTCTTGGCTTATCAAGGATGGATCCGAAGGCAGGGAGTGCAGTAGAAGCCTAATGGTCGAGACTTGAATCAGCCGAGAACTATGTGGGCAAATTAACCCCTGGGGGCTCCCACCTCTCTCCCAGCCCCAGTCCTCCTCCTCATGACCCAACCACTCATTAGAGGCCACACCAGCTGGGCCAGTTTCTGAGGTGGCTTCTCAGGCGGGGCTGGGTAAGGAAGGGTGGGGAAGAAAACAGCTGTGCTTGTCAGGGATACTACCATCTCCACGAACCCCGAAACCCAGGTGCTGTCATACACTGGGCAAGGCCTCCTCACCTGGGGACCCCGCCCTGGACTGTGGGGCGCTTGATGAGGACCAGTGGGAGCAAGTCATTCGGAGCAACTATTTTCTGTTTACTAAGGCCCCTAAGTCAGTGGGTCATCATCTTAAATTAACTATAGGGTTAAAAACAAACAAAAAAAACCTCCAGCTATTCTTTCAAATAGGTGGTTGTTAGCAGTCCAGGTGAGCCAACAGCTGAGCCCTCCACAACCTGTACCTCTCGGCAGGCAGTGCAGGCAGTGTGCTACCTGCGGGGAAAGAAATAGCACTCCACCTCCTGACTAGTTCCCAAACTCCTGAAGTGGTTGTCATTTGGGAACCATTAGGGAGTGGAGTCCATGCTGCAGGGAGTATTCGGGACACGGGGAGGGTGGGTTTAAAGCACACGTGTATCTCTTTATCCTCTTTTCAAGACTAGAGAAGAGCATAAGTGCTATTTGGGGGGATACAGGTGGATTCATGGGGGAAATATTTACAATGGGAATAAAAATGTTAACTTTACAAAGACTCTCATGAGTCTGTTTTAACCTCAGCCAGGCTGCTTTAAACAGTGCCATGAATTTCTGGGGGCCTGATTTCAGTCTTTTCAGATTCTGTTGTTTGTCAAAAATTAATATCAAAATACCTATAGTGTTTTCATATTATTCAGCAGTGACTTCTTTTATTTTCAACAAATGTCAAAAACTATTTTTTAAATAAAGGCATATATTTTCTCAAAGATTCTAGAGACATTGCAAATGCAGGTGGGGAGCTCTGGGCTTGGACTTTTAAGACAATTCACTTTAGATGGAGAAGATGACTTGAAGATACAAATACAAACAGCTCTTAAACCTTTACTGAACCACACTTGTGAAGGAAATACGAATTAAAATTCTGCTGGCATACCTATTAGTTTTTAAAAAAGCTAATTTTTCACCTATGAGTTTGTCAAACCCTGAAAGTTTCAAAACCCACTCTGCTGACAGAGCTGAGGGGAAGCAAGTGAGTAATGGGAATGTATATTGGTAAAACCGCTAGGAAGGCAAATTTGACATTATCTATTGAAATTTCCACTTTGACCCAGCAATTTCTGTTCTAGAAATGCATTCTACAGATACGCTTGCATCTGCGGGCACTGACCCAGGCACACTGTTATGTAACCATAGCATGGTTCATAATAACAAAGGACTGGGGAAACCTACATGCCAATCAGTGGGGACTGACTGTAAAACTGAAGGTGCAGGGACTATTGTGTCTCTGTAAAAAGAACAAGGAAGGAGTCTATAAGCTGACCCTGAAAGTCTCCAAGATATGGTGGCTGATGGGAAAAAGCAAGGTGTAGAACACTGGTATCAGATCAGGTACTTCAATTTGTGTAGAAAGTGGAGAAATAAGAATTTACTTTCCTGTGTGCTTATGTATGCATAAAGAAATAGGGAAAATACACCAAAAAAAACTAATAATAGTGATTAATGGTGGAAGGGAATGAGAAAATGATGAAATGAGAGGGGGAATTTTCCCTTTAACATTTTTTTATTTTTAAACCCAGTAAATGTATTACTTACTGGGTTAAAAATTAAACTGAAAAATTATATTAGAAGCTAAAGATATCTTCAGTGTACACCCTGACCTACCTGCCATCTGGTGAGGCGTGGCCCCGAGAAGACTCGAGAGCTGCCAGACGGCTTGTCCTTTGGCTCCAGTGTCAGCTGCTGGCTTCACGGGGCTGGTTTGTCTGGTTAGAGGTGTGACATCTCATGCTTAACATGCACTCCAGGAAGGAAGGTAAAAAGTTTAATACTCTTGGTGTTCATGTGGGTTTCTTGGGCCCTACCACTTAATATGCTTATTTTGATTCTTCTCTACCCTTCCTTCCCTTTTTCAAATAAAATCTTTTCCTTTAAGCAACCACCCTGGGGTCAGGTACTACAGGAAAATGCAATTAAATAGATACACAGACAGATGGGTGGAAGCCTGCGGTTAAGTGTAAACTCTTACTCTTCTCTCCCCCAAACACCATAGCCACCTCCCATCCAACAAGGAGAAAATTCTAAGACATTCTAAATTAAATTACAGCAGAGTGAAGGGTGGAGACAAGAAGGGGTTACCCAGTATCAGGGCAAAGCAACAGAAGACTTCTTCTGTTCCCGAGTGTATGGTGGAACTTCGAACTGACTCCCAGGTGGCTATTTCCACCAGGCACCGCTGCTCCCCAGGAGCCTCCACTCCTTGCTTACACATGAACTTTACCAACTGCTGCTCCCACTTCACCTTATCCTACCCACCTTATCTGTAGCTAACGCAAATTATTTCAGAACGACTTCCCCCTTTCTCCCCTCTACCTGATATTTAAACAACACATCAGATCCAGGACTGTGGACATGCTGGCTTTTCCATGTGACACTATTGCTGGTAGTTTAGACTTCATGCCCCAGAACTCGGTCTTTTTCTTGCTAGCAATGACCCAATAAACTCTTTCTTAAAAAAACAAAAAACAAACTTTCAGCTGTGGAAGTTAAAAATTTTTATTTAACAAATCACAATAAACTTTACTTCTAATACATATGCATATTTGCACAGTCCAGGACTGCCGATCCATACATTGCTGGTGGGCCCTGGGCCAGGGTTGCCAGGAGCCTGGGCAAGCACACGAGAGACCTCTGGGCCCTCAGATACAGTCTTATGACCTCTCCCCTCAGGGATGCCTGCAGATGACACAGACAGAGCTGCTACTATTTGCACTTCTCCCTTTCACCAACTTGTCAGTCCAAATGCCCTTTTTTGGTACAAAATAAACAAATTTGTCCCATCCTCACAATTCCTCACTTTCCTTTATCCTCCTCTAACCAATACAAATGAATGCAACTACCATATTTTGCTGTGTATATTGCGCATTTTGCCAAAATTTTTGAGGGAAAAATAAGGATGCACATTACACATAGGTAGTACTAATTCTATATCTATATAAATGTTTTTAATTCTTTTATTTATGCTTATGTGTTAAAAATTTAAGTCTAGCCCAGGCTGGTGTGGCTCAGTGGATTGAATGCTAGCCTATGAACTGAAGGGTCGCAGGTTCGACTCCCAGTCATGGCATATGCCTGGGGTTGTAGGCCAAGTCCCCAGTTAAGGGTGAAAGAGGCAACCAATCAATGTCTCTCACACATCCATGTTTCTATTCCTCCCCAACTCTAAAAATAAATAAAATATTTTAAAAAATTGACCTCATCCCATCATCTTCCCAAGACACTTAATTATGTGTACTTGTTGACAAGTCCATCACCTCCTAGACAATGTGCTCCTTGATGAGAGGCTAGGTCCTTCTGGTCTTGGTAAGATCACACCAAGTGCTTGTCATAAAATTTAGTGAAGAATAAAAGCTGGGGCTGGTGTATCTCTCCACACCAAGTCCCTCTCCTTTCTTGGAGAGTGAATAAAAATTTTATTCTCTTACAAAAAGAAAAAAAAGATAAAAGCTGGATAAATATTTGAAGAATGCATGAGTAAATGAATGAACAAATAAATGTGATGGTTTGGTGTCTAGAAAAAAAGTTTAGTCCAGGGATGTAGGCATGGAATCTAGATAATTCCTGCACTGGTGTGTCTTGTAACTTTACAAAGACCAGCTTCTTCTTCTTCTTCTTCTTCTTCTTCTTCTTTTTAATTTATATTTAAAGAGAGGAGAAGGGAGGGAGAAAGAGAGGGAGAGAAATATCGATTAGTTACTTCTCCTACATGCTCTGACCAGGGACCAAACCCAGGCATCTGCCCTGACTGGGAATCAAACTGGTGACCTTTCACTTTGCAGGGTGATGCCCAACTAACTGAGTCACCTGGTCAGGACAAATCAGCTTCAAAATGACCCAAAAGAGCCAGTTTAAAGGACCTTTTTTCAAATTATGTAAGAGAAATGTAAGGAAGAGGGAAAGAGAGGGCAGCCAGGCTAGGTGGCCAGAGGATGGTGCAGGATAGAGCCAAATACCCAACAGACACTTGTAAAGATAAACAGACTCTGTAACTAGGCTACCAGGGATTTGCATCTGTGTGTACAATTTGTACATCAGTAATCTTCACACTGTATAAAGTGGTCATGCTGTCCAAATAGTGAGCTGAAGGTCTGATTCTGAAGACTCAGTGATGGATGAAGGGAGGCGATAAGGAAGACTGAGAGGGAAGAGTGACAGCAGAAATGATGGGGATGCTAAAGAAACATGGAAGTCCTGTGAGAAGAGAGGAAGATGATGGGGATACCTGATGAAGAGGGGGTTAAGGAAACTAGAAAGGACACTAAGAAGAGAACCAGAAAGGAAGCCAAGGTAGGACAACAGGAGCCTTCATCAGCTCCCTCAGGCTCTAGGTGCCCAAGTTAAACTCAGTTCAACCCCAAGCCTTGTAGGCGTCTCTGAATGCCTCTCACTCCAGCCATAAAGACCTGGCTCTTGGAGACAATGTGTCATGCTGCTTCACACCTCCATGCCTTCCCTCAAGCTATTCTCACTGCCTCATGGAGCTAATTTTACTCAGTCAAGGGTGACCTCATCCCTGACCCCAGCACAAGCACAGAAGCAACGAGGGCAACCAACCAGGCTCAGCGAGCGCTTTTCCTGGAACCCTGTGGTTGTTGATTTTGTTGTTTATCTCTGATCTTAGACAATGAGCTTGCTGCAAGCAGAAACTAATTTCATTGTGTAGCTCCAGTGTCCAGTTCAGGACGGGCTCATAAAAGATGCTCCATAAACATTTATTGAAACAAATTGCAGAGGCATTCTCACTGAATTTTTGAAATACAAATAAAATCTGTGACTATTTTAAATCATGAAAGCACATGGTCTTTACTGATTCTACTCTGGGCCCTCAAGGATATGGGTTCCCACAAATTGGGACCATATACAGAGCTACCAGAAGGACATAGGAGGCCAGCCTGCATAGGTTTATCTATAACCTATGGGTTCTGTATAACCTTGCTGAAGTTCCTCTCACTTCTCTGTGGCTCAGTGTCCCCATCTGTAAAATGGGGATAACAATACCAACATTATAAGCTATTTAGTGGATTAAAGGATCTAACAGTGTAAAGTGAGTAGAAAAATGTCCCTAGCACTCAGCAAGGTCTTATGTAATATGAAATTTTTCTTGCCTCAGTGTGACACCTGTCGTGCTTGTGAACTTCACAAGCGGCACACGCTTGTGAAGTTCAATCCGAACTGCAATCTACTTGCCTCTAGGAGCCCACCCCCAGCCCCACCCCGCCCTCGGCCCGGCTTCCAGCAGATCCTGAACCGGAAGTTGGCAGGCGGTGAAATGCAAAAAAGGGTACAGCTCTCGGCGTTTAAAGGCTTCCTCGCGCCGACTCCTTCAAAGTGTGGGCCAGCACCTTTGGCATCATCTGGGAGCTTGTTGGAAACGCTGGTTCTGACCCACTTGAGCGGGGAGAAGGGACCGACCTCCGCTCCTTGGATAGCCCCTTGCCCACCGGAGCGAAATCTCGAGCAGACAGGGAGACACATTCAACACACGCCGTTGTGTGTGGGCGGCGGGCGGCAGGCGACCCCGGATCGGAGCTTGTTAAAGGAGCAGCACACTCGATACACCCCCGCCATGGGCCAGGGCGGGGATAGGGGGAGTCCCGGTAACCGAAATGACCGGCTGATTAGAGTCCCAGCGTCCCCTGGCGGTCTAAAATAGGACCTGCCCTTTCCGGAATGATGGAGTGCCCGCTCCCGGACGCTCAGGAGTGAAGGTACAGGAGTCCCCTGGGGCCGCTCGTTTTCTCACCAGCCACCGCGGCACTCAGATCCTAAGCAGTCCCCGCCACTTGCCCGTGAACGACCCTTCCCAGAGGACGTAGATGCAGAACCCAGAGCTTCTAAGAAAGAAATCAGGACCGGAGAAAGGAGATTTGCAGTTCTTTGCAGTTCCGCTCCTAGCCGTGAGGTGACACTAGTCGTCAATTTCTTTCTCAGTTTCCTCTTCCCATTTAAACTTGGAGCCTCTCTCGCTCAAGAAGTCGATCTCGCGAGAGCTCTCGTAAACTTACAGAACCGGAAGTAGCGTCTGGTTCTCTTCTCTTTTGCGGCCATCGCTGAGTCGCCGGCGGGTGAGTATTTGTTGGTAAAGCGCGTGTAATCCGCAGCCATCAGTTCACTGGCGTGGTGGTTCTCGATGTCGGGGTCCCTTTTACTCTTGCAGCGGCCGAGTATCAGCCAGAAAGGGGGGGCCAAGATGATCTCGACTTGTTTCCCCACTACCTGACGGGCCGTCGGGCGGGGGAAGGGAAAAGAGGATTTTGGGATTCGGAAATGGGAGCTGGAGGGAAGGGGGCCTATGGATGTGAAGTTAGGGCTGGGCAATGTAGCTTCTAAAGAATAATTTCGAAATAACTTTTGGTAAAGCCACGCTTTACCAAACCGCGCTTACCCATTGGAAGTTGTTTGGACCTGAGATCTGTGCAGCACTTACCAGGTTGGGAGTGGGTGGCCTGATTCATTTTGGAGGAGGCTAAGTGTGGTCACACTCAAGTCCGTATTAGGATAACGTTGGTTGGTCTCTAAAACGTGACGTTACGTTTGAAGAACTGAGTTGTGAAGAACTAGGTTGCTTGTCTGCTTTGTCCTAGGAGTTTGGAGAGTATAAACAAACCTACTAATTAAAACAATTGTGTTACTAATGGAAAATATTACATAGATGTTTAAAGTATCCCAGTAAAGCAAAATATTTAGAATTTACAACTTCAGTTAATAAGCCATTTAGTTTAAGTAGTTTTTGATGGAGTTAAAGAACATGACAGTTTCTGTGAGTATTTTAAACTTTCAAGATGAAATTGTTGCTGTTACTTGTTTGGAAAGGGATTTGGTCGTTTACTCCTTCTTTAACTTTTTATTAGTCAAAATGAAGTTCAATCCCTTTGTGACATCTGACCGGAGCAAGAACCGTAAAAGGCATTTCAATGCACCTTCCCACATTCGCAGGAAGATTATGTCTTCTCCTCTTTCCAAAGAGCTGAGACAGAAGTACAATGTTCGGTCTATGCCCATCCGAAAGGATGATGAAGTTCAGGTATGTGTGGTGTACAGGTCATCTTGGTAAATATTCTGCACACTTGGCTGGAAAAGGGATTGCCTTCTGAGAGAGTGCTACATCTGAGGCAGTTGCTCCCAGAACAGGATTAAAAAGGAGTTGAGCCAGGAACTAAAAAACAAGGAAAAGTATGCTGCTTTTCAGTTTTTACTTCACTTTTGCTCTTGAGGAAGGTGAAAATCAATTGTCTCACGCATCAGAAGCAGCTATAATTAAACAACAAGAATGACAGTTGAAAACCAGAACATTACTTTGGGTTTATCTTTCTCTAGGTATGTTTGGCCATTGAAGAGGACCATTAAACAGACTACTTGAATCAAAATCCGAATACATGTCACCCCAATAAATTTAATAATTTTTAAGAATCCAGACACAGAAATTCTAGCAAATATGGTTTCATGTGATTGCTTGAGTCTACCTGAAAACAAT
Organism: Anoura caudifer; assembly: GCA_004027475.1. NCBI lineage: Eukaryota > Metazoa > Chordata > Mammalia > Chiroptera > Phyllostomidae > Anoura > Anoura caudifer. Next base: position 70,135 of record PVKU01004604.1, on the reverse strand, counting down.
TTGTCAAATCTATATAAGTGAAAATTTCTAAAAATGTTTCTTAGCTATAACCTGCAGCAAGGGTTCAAGCAATCACTAAAGTGGCTTGTATATCACCAGTAATATTTCATGAGGCTAGTGTCCATTTAAGTAAATAAACCCATTCCCAAACAGTGGTATGGTTTGAGAACAGCCATGGATTGCTGCTCTGCTGGTGCTAAAATTGCTGTTAGATTTGGGAGGTAGTCTAATGTGCTTTCAAGATTTCTTAATGTAAATGTAAGACAATCTGCAACTGGAAAGAGATATCTGTCCAGAAGCATTTTGGGTTGCCTCCTCACAAGCTAGCAATTACTGGGACTCCTGAGTAGAAAACTGTTAGTTAACCTTTGGGAGAGAGGTAGTCTGTTTCCTTCAGTATTTGCTACTGCCCACTTTTGGCACTAGGTTAGACATTTTAATGGGTTGTGGATTAAGTACTTGTGGCCTGTTGCTCCCTTTGAGATAGCATAACAATTTCCTTGTTTTCCACCTGCTACAAAAAGCCAGGGACTTTTAACAAGCCCACCACTGTTGGGGAACCATAAGTTACAAGGGTATACTATAGATTTCTGTGGGGGCCTGGTTTGTTTGCAGATTAATTAAAGCCAGAGATTGAATTACTGGCCCATTTTCATTAACAACTATGTCTTTAAAAATTGAAAGGTCCTGTAGATCTGATAGTGAACGATGTTAAGATTTGTAGTTTTCCTGGTTTACAAGGTTAATCTTTTTATCTACATATTTCTGTTGTTTTTGAATTTGCATTTAGGTTGTGCGAGGACATTACAAAGGGCAGCAGATTGGCAAAGTGGTCCAGGTTTACAGGAAGAAATACGTCATCTACATTGAACGGGTGCAGCGGGAGAAAGCCAATGGTACAACTGTTCACGTGGGCATTCACCCCAGCAAGGTGGGTTGTCTTGAGTATGCTTGAGAAGGGAGACTGAAGTTAAAGCAGTCGTTGTCCTATGTGATTGCTTGTTTACAGAAACAGATTTTAGATGTGCTGGAAGCCAGTCTTAAAGCAAATACTGTGATTTGAGTATTCTAATAACACTTAAAATTTGTATGAAATCAAGGTGTCTTTAGCAGTCATTCTATGTGTACATTTAAATTTCTTTTTTCTCAAATGCTGTTAGTAAGATAATTGATCAGTCAATAGTCAAACCTGAACAAATTGTAAAATCTAGGAAATGGGGTGTGTTTTTAGAGGAAATGGAGCTTATGCCCGGTTTGCTTTTGTGTATTAAAACAAAATTGAGTGAGCAGTAAGGCAGCTTTACAGCCCTGTGAAGTAGGTAGTAAGTCCTTTACTAAGGGCAGTGAGGGGGAACCTGAAGCTCAGAGACTAGATCCCATTAATAGTGATAACTAAGCTAAGCTTGGAAAGTTGATCTGATTCCCATAGCAGGCACCTGTCCTGGACTTTAATGTGAATTCTCCAACATTGCCATCTCTAATTTTCTCTCCTAATTTTTAAAAATTAGGAGAGAAACTTTTTTTTTTTAAGGTAATGGGCCTTGACTGGTGTGGCTCAGTTGTTTGGGCGTTGTCCCTCAAAGTTGCTGGTTCGTTTCCCCAGTCTCAGAGTATGGGCTTGGGTTGTGGGTTTGGTCCTTGGTCTGGGCGCAAGTGAGACGCAGTGGGTCGATGTTTCTCTCCCTCTCTTTCTCCTTTCCCCTCTCTCTAAAATTGAATGAATAAAATCTTTGAAAAAAACAATGGAAAATTAATGGTAATGGTACATGGTAAGTGTTCAAGTACTGAAGTGTTTATTTTTTAAGATTTTAAGTTGGCACCATAAATCTAATTTTCATTTAGAAAAGACAGAGGACTATAGCGGTAAAACACCTGCATGTCTTTCACCTACAATTCACTATTAACATTTTGCCACGTGTTCTGTACCCCTGGATTACAGGCATCATGATACTTTGCCTCAATTTTTGGCTTGGTAGTCATGATCTCTTATTCCAGTCTTAGGACTTAGAAATATCTAAAAGCAGATGACTCCAGCCTAGACCTCCAGTCCAGCCTATTTTTCAGTTTGGATATCTCATTGTTACTTCAAACCTGACATTCAAACTCTTGATTTTTTCCTTGAAACCTCTCACAGTTTGCCGCCATCACAGTGTGTAGCAGTTCTGTGCCATGCCAAAATGTCATGTTTTAATTATATGTCCCACATCACTAAGACATGTTGGCTTCTATCTTGTTAAACACAGAATCCTGCCTGCTTGTTAACTGTCAGAATAGCTTGTAAGTCCTTGCCTGATCTCCCCTCACCTGCCACCTCATGTCATCATCCACTTTCCATGTCTGTTGGCCTCTTTGCTGTTCATACAACAATACTGTTCAGAGTGTATCCACTGGTTAGCAAGATAACCTGGCAGCTTGATAGAATTGCAAATTCTGTTCCTGCTTCCACTGCCAGTTTGGGGGTAGGACCCAGGGATCTGTTTTAACCAGCCCTCTAGTAGATTCTTAGACACATTCTAGTTGAGAAACATACCTGTAAAACTTAAGTTCTCCTGCCACTGGACTTTTGGGGCACTTCTACCCAGATGACTTCACTTTCCCTCTTTTACTTATGTCTTGTTCAAATGTAGCCCTGTCAGTAGCGCCTTGCCTTACTACCCTGTGTGATTTAGCCACTGTTGGCCATCATTCATCTCCCCATATTGCTGCAAATATAAGTTCCTTGGTGGCAGAGATTTTCGTTTAGTCACGTGCTATATTTCCAGAACCATCTGTACTCTTTTCCCTTACCTCACCATTATCCATGACTAAAATTTATTGTCTAAATAGCTTTGGCAATTAGTTGAAATAAGATCTGTGACTTCACTAAAGGTTTTACAGGTTGAAGGAGTGGAGGCTTTCCAATCTCATGGTTCTAAAGTTAGTATAAAAACAAAAATGTACGACTTACGTTATAAAACTAGGATGACAGAAGTGGAATAGTTTGTATAGCTTTGCAATAGACAAAGCAGATAAAGCATAAAAGTGAATATGAGGAAAAACCATTGATAACAGATTGCTTCTCTTGCTTGTAGATAGTGTTAGTGAATGTTTAATGGGTTTGATTTGGAAGCTGAAGAATGATTTCTGGCACTTTTGAGTTAATCACTTCCTGTTTATGTGTTTGGTAAATGGGATTAAATGTTGGGCCTTCCCATGTGTTCTGTGTTGTTAACGTTTAGAACTGTTTTTATTTTTCTACAGGTGGTTATCACCAGACTAAAATTGGACAAAGACCGAAAAAAGATCCTTGAACGTAAAGCCAAATCTCGCCAAGTAGGAAAGGAAAAGGGCAAATACAAGGAGGAAACAATTGAAAAGATGCAGGAATAATGTTATCTTATATACAACTTTAATTAAAAACTTGAAATGAAGAGCCTTTGTTTTATGTATGGTGATTTGGGATACTACTTAGTTTCCAGTTGGTCAGTTTCAGGGAAGTTCAGGTGACATTTGTTGTCTGAACAGGCCACCCCTACTCTGTGGCTTTTTCTTTTCTTTTTTTATTTTATTTTTATTATTTATTTATTTATTTATTTATTTATTTTTGTCCTCACCTGAGGACATTTTTTCATTGCTTTCAGAGAGATAGGAAGGGAGAGAAAGAAACATGGATTGGTTGCCTCCTGTACATGTCCAGACTGGGGATCAAACCCACAACCAGTTCCAGGACACCACTCCAACGGACTAAGCCACATCAGCCAGGATTGTGGCTTTCTAACAGTTTTCTGAAATCAGGACTTTGTTTACCATCAGGCAGCCGCACTGGGAGGTATGTCATGACTCACTGCAGAGAAGGCCTAGATGAAAAGCTAGTTGGGAACGCTGCCCCTTAAACCTGTCTTTCTGCCTTCTGATATGAACATGGCTTCTTTTTTTTTCCCCCCCATAAAAGTTTTTTTTAACTTTGTTAAAAAAATATTTTTATTTTTAGACAGATGGGAAGGGAGGGAGAAAAGGGAGAGAAACAGATTGATCACCAGTTCCCTCACACTTACCCCAACCCCTCCCACAATGCCCCCAACCAAGGTATGTGCCCCAACTGGTATCAAACCAGCGACTCTTTGGTTCTGAGCCACACCCACCATGGCATGTAAAAGGTTTTTATTGCCTTGGTATATATAGAAAGTCTTAGAGTAGAGGAGCTGCTGTGACCTTACTCAGCAGCATCTAGAGCACAGCTTCAAGTTGTTGACACACAGAAGCCTCTGCTTCTGTGGAATGCCTGAGGAGATCCTCTTTACTATCCTGTTTAGTACTCACGCTGGGTCAGTACCATTAGATCAAAACTTGACCAAAATCTTAAGGCTGCAATCTGAAATACAAACATCATCTAAAATGCAGGCTCCCAAAGCATTGAGTAGAATGGTGTACAATGTTGACAATACATGCGCCCCTGCCCATACTCTAAGCATTGAAATTCTGCCATTTTCTTGCCAGTTTGGAGATATTTATGACCAAGACTTGACAATGTAGGGAAATAGCCCATTCACACCTGTGTGGGTTCCTGTGTTGCTAACTGCTGCTTGGGCGAAGCACAGAGCAGCCTACAGGCTGGGCAGGACCATTGTAGAGACCTTACTCTGAGTGGAGGATAAGTAGGGTTCCTACCTTAAGGTGCAGGGCTTGGTACCGAGCCATATCTGTACGTAGTTGGTGGAGAGCAGTGGGCTGTGCAGGCCAGAGGGGATGCGCAGGGTGGTGTGTCTGCTCGATCACCCATGGGCAGAGGAGGCTCCTGAGTCTGGCTCCGGAGCATCCTTTTCCACTTCTGGGCCTTCCTCTCACCTACAACTTGGAGAACTTAGTGGTGTCCCGGCCAACATTCCTCACCCTGGCCTGTTCATGGAGCTCTGAGCTGGCCACCCTCTGAGGAGCGGGCGTAGGCACTGATGAGCAAACAGAACCATTGTGGAGTCAGGTGCAGTGGGAGCCGAGTCCTTGAAACTAGAACAAAGGTACTGCAAGGAAGGTGACTCCTCAACCAGGTCCTCAGGAGTAAGCGAGAGTTTCTGGGTAGTGGGAGGTGTGGGGATACTGTACTAAATGCTTTATCTGCATTATCGTGTCATCATAACAACCTATTGTGATGGAGTCAAGTATTCTCCCCATTTTATCGTTGAGGAAACAAGCCTCAGTGATGTTGCCCAAGTTAGTCACACAGTAAATGGTAGAATTAAAAATTGAATTCCCAAGCTTAGGCTCTTCATACCTCTGCGATGCCTTGCTGCTACACCTGTAAGCAAAGTGTTTGACAAATGTCCTTGGAACATATTTTGTCTTAGCTCTGTACTCCTCTCCCGCCTGCAGGGATACAGCACGGTAGCTCAGCCTTTGCTTTCTAGGTGGTGTACACTTTAATCGGTCAACTAAAAATGCAAAGCAGTGTGCTCCAATGAGTAGTGTGTTTCCTTGTCTGTTTCTTATAGGGACACCATGAGACACCAAATCCATGTCATTGGATTTAGGACCCACCCTAAGTGAGGGTAATCTCATCTTGAGATCCTTACCCAATTACATCCACAAAGGCCATTTTTCCAAGTAAGGTCACATTCACCGGTACTTGGGTTGAGGCGTGAACATGTCTTTTGGGAAGACACAATTCTACCCACTACAGTCAGTGGAAGAATACGTTTGCCTGCAGAGCATGAACCTATGGGGTCTCAAACGTGTAGAGCTGGTAGGCTGCCCTACATATATCTAGAACATATTTCTTATACTGCTTATTTCTGATCCTCAGACACATACTCCAAAAGATGGGGCATCAGAGGAAAAGATGTAGGAGGGCAAGTATTAAGTACAAGAGGTTGATCTATCATGCCCTAGAGACAGACCACCTTACCAGCTGAGCTCTATTTCCTGCTGCAAGAGAAACTATAGGCTGTCCCTGCTCTCAGGAATTGTGTGACCCACCTGAAACATTTTAAAAGTAGGTCAGAGTTAAAACATGAGTGGAATTTGGTCTGAGTTGACCCATTGCCTATGCCTCAAGCATAGAAAAGCATGTATTCCTGGAACGAATCGGTGCGTTCTAGAAAGTGACCAATACTTGAGCAAAAAGCAAAAGTTGGCCTGTGTTCACTGCTCCAACCAGAGAACAGAGCAAGGGCCAGTCTGGGTCGTGGTTCAGAGTGAGGATAACTGACCCAGCCAACGGGAAGAATGATGCCCAGCATCCGTGTACTGTTGTAATCCAAAGCCTAGAAGATGCCTTGCCCGGTGGAGGTGCTCAGTAAAGATTTGTTGAATGACTAAGTGACTGCAGAGATGAACATGGAAGGAGAAGGGGCATTCAGCCCCTTAGTGCTGGTTTCCTCTCCCCTGCACCTAACTCACAGGGTTGTCTGAGAGACAGTGAGATACAGTATGTGAAGGGCCTTTCTCTGTAAACATTGAGCTCCACCATGTGAGCTGTCCTTGCTGCAAGCAGATCCTAACTTCCATGTGAGAGTTGGAGTCTTCTGTCCAGTGCCATTAAACAAGGGTAAGTTATCTATCCAGGAAGGCTGCATTATTAGAAAGATGACATCACCTTCCAGCTTGTTTTGGAGGGCTAGAATCTTGCTTTATCTTTGGCCAGCACCTGACTTTTCATTCCTCCTCCTTTGTCATTCAGGCTAGCAGGGTCTGGGAAGCCTAACTTGAGATGCAGCCATCCCTTCCCCCACACTGATTTACTACCTCCTGTTTGCTGGGCAAGCCAGGAACAATAGCATCAACGCATGTGGGTGAGAGGTGAAATAAGGACACCACCTCTGTGTCTCAGGGGTGGCTACAAATAACCTTTGTTTCCGGAGCTGCTGCATCACTCTTCCTCTTTTCTTAATGTTGGCAGAGGAAGAAAGTTGGAAGTGAACACCTAGATTTAGTCTGGCCTTACTCTGCATGATCACATTTCAACATCACGTCTGGAACAGAGGTTACCAAGTGGTGTGCCTCAGGCTGCTTTCAGCATGCAAATATATTTTGTCCAGGTAATTTTTTCAAATTAAAAAACTAATTGCCAGCCCTTCCAAAGCTGTAGCTTTTGCATAAAAATCTGGATGTCTAGTACCTCTTGGAAACTTAACAGATCTGGCTCTACGAGGCCCACATTTCTGCATGGAAGCAAATGACGAGAGCTGAGTGGTAACCCCCAGAAGGTAGCCTGTGCTTGCATTCTTTAGTCAGCCACCATCTGGGCCATGCAGAATACATGCATATGTGTTTCTGTGGCCTGTTGCTAAACAAAGACCAGTGAAGTTAGAATGCAAATAAAGACCAGAAACAGACCCAGATATCTTTAGGAATTTATGATGAAAAAGGCAGTTCTTATCAGTGGTAGGGGTTGAAGTAATTAATGGTGCTGAGCCATTTAGCTAGCTATCCATCTGGAAAAAAGTCAGGTGTGATCACTAAACTTCAAAAACAAATGTGTGAATATGTTGGGAAGAATAGATTTTTGTGATCTTGGAAGTAATACGTGAAATTCAAAAGCCATAAAATAAAAGGTTAATATATAGCTACACAAAATTTAAAATATCTATGGAAAATAATACCTCCAAAACAAGATAAAGATAAATGACAGATTGGGAGAAAATATTTATCACATCTGAAACATGAGGTACCTAATTTTATTTTATTTTTCCTTTTTTAAATTATATTTTATTGATTATGCTATTACAGTTATCCCATTTCTCCCCCATCATTCTCCTCCACCCTTCACACCCCCTCCCACCCACATTCCCCCCTTTAGTTCATATCCATGTTTCATGAGTTCTTTAGCTTCTACTTTTCCCACACTATTCTTGCCCTCCCCCTGTCTATTTTCTACCCATCGTCTATGCTACTTATTCTCCTTACCTTTTCCCCCTCTCTCCTCCTCCCACTTCCCTGTTGCTAACTCTCCATGTGATCTCCATTTCTGTGTTTCTGTTCCTATTTTAGTTGTTTGTGTAGCTTGCTTTTGTTTTAGGTGTGGTTGTTAATAACTGTGAGCTTGCTGTCTTTTTACTGATCATATTTTTTATCTTCTTTTTCTTAGATAAGTCCCTTTAACATTTCATATAATAAGGGCTTGGTGATGATGAACTCCTTTAACTTGACCTTATCTGAGAAGCACTTTATCTTCCCTTCCATTCTAAATGAAAGCTTTGCTGGACAGAGCAATCTTGGATGTAGGTCCTTGACTTTCATGACTTGGAATACTTCTTTCCAGCCCCTTCTTGCCTGCCAGGTCTCTTTTGAGAAATCCGCTGACAGTCTGATGGGAACTCCTTTGTAGGTGACTGTCCCTTTATCCCTTGCTGCTTCTAGAATTCTCTCCTTCATTTTAATCTTGGGTATTGTAATTATGATGTGCCTTGGTGTGTTCCTCCTTGGGTCCACCTTCTTTGGGACTCTCTGAGCTTCCTGGACTTCCTGGAAGTCTATTTCCTTTTCCAGATTGGGGAAGTTCTCCTTTATTATTTGTTCAAATAAGTTTTCCACTTGTTGCTCTTCCTCTTCCCCCTCTGGTACCCCTATAATTCGGATGTTGGGACGTTTAAAGATGTCCTGGAGGTTCCTAAGCCTCTCCTCATTTTTTTGAATTCTTGCTTCTTCCTTCTTTTCTGTTTGGTTGTTTCTTTCTTCCTTCTGGTCCACTCCATTGATTTGAGTCCCAGTTTTCCTCCCATCACTATTGGTTCCCTGTGCATTTTTCTTCATTTCACTTATTGTAGCCTCCATTTGTTCCTCTAATTTGCGACTAATCAACCAATTCTGTGAACTTCCTAATCACTAGAGCTTTGAACTGTGTTTCTGATAGGTTGGCTACCAGTGCTATGAGCTCTGCATCTGATAGGTTGACCTCCTCCTAGTCGCTCAGGTGAATTAGTTCCTGGGTCCCAGTCTGTTCTCCCTTTTGAGCCATCCTTGGTTTTGTATTTTTTTTGTTTTTGTCTGGTCGTGGCTGTTACGTAGTGAGGGGTGGAGCCTTAGGTGTTCACCAGGGCGGGGCAGCCCAGTCGCTGAGTTGTGATGCTGGACATGGGGGTGGGATCCAAGAGGGAATAATGGCGCTTGCTCCGCGCTCCTTCGAAGATTCTGCTCCCCTCAGCCTCCTTCTGCTATCAAATTGGGCCCTTCTGGTGCTGATTTCTGTGTGGGTGGGCCTGGGCATGCTCCAGAACCCTGTGGGTCTCCCCAACGAACTCTCCTGTGAGGCTGGGACTTCCTCCTGGCACCTCAACCCCTACAAGTATTTTCAATGGGTGCTTTTAGGCTTCACCTCCCAGCCCTGGGGCCCTGTTTCACGCAGTCTGTCCTGCTGCCCGTTTTCACCTGGTTTATCTGTGCACAAATGTGTGTCCTTGGTCCACCGCACTGTGCTCCCCGCTTGGCCTCCTCACGCGCTTAGAGTGACTGCACGCCCGGGACCACCACTGGCTTATCCTCCCACAATCTGACTTCGCCCCTCTTACCGCTCTGGATGAATCGTTGTTGTCCGACTCTCACACAATTCCATTTACTCTCTGTCCTGGTTGGGTTTTCTGTTTTTTTTGGTTCATATTTTTGTTGTCCTTAATCTTGGTTGTGAGAGGAGGCACCGCATGTCCAGCTACGCCTCCATCTTGGCTGGAAGTGAGTTACCTAATTTTAAAAAGAGCACTTACAGATTAATAATGAGTCCTGGCTGGTGTAGCTCAGTGGATTGATCATGGGCTAATGAATCAAAAGGTCACCAGTTTGATTCCAGTCAGGATACATGCCTGGGTTGTGGGCCAGGAAGCTAACCATAGAAAAATAAATGGGTAGTTATGCTTAGTGCACTCATGTGCAGCTTTGATGTGGTGGGAGAGCATCAGACTTTTACTCAGATCAGGGCCAGCAATTTAAATGAAACAGACTCAAGTGATTTGAGAGTTCTTATTTTCTGTCATGCATGTGGGAGACAAATCCCCAGTGATTCTGTCTTGATTTAATAAATCTTACTGATAAGGAGATATTGTCATTGCTACATAATTTTCAGGGCAGCTGTAGTTTTCTAGTGCTGCCATAACAAACTGATGGCTCAAACAATGGAAATGTGTTGTCTCACAGTTCTGGAGGCTAGAAGTCTGAGCTCAAGGTGTCTGTTGACACCTTCTGAGGGCTATATAGGAGAATACGTTTCATGCCTCTCCCTTTGCTTCTGGTAGCCTTGGGTGTTCCTTGATATGTAGGTGACATTCTCTCTGTGTCGTCACATTGTCTTCCCTCTGTACTTACCTGTCCTGTGTCCAAATGCCCCCTTCATATACGGACGCCATCATATTGGATTACAGCCCATCCTAATGACCTCATTTTAACTTGGTCATCTACAGAGACCTTTTTCAAATAAGGTCACATTCCCAGGTACTGGGAGTTAGGACTTCAACATCTTTGGGAGCAACATAGTTCACCTCACAACAGCAGTTAGTCAGAATGACTGTTGTGATTTTTTTAAATATTATTGACTTGACAATAAAATAAAAATATTGACAATATTTTATTGTCAATATTTTTTATTATTGACAATAAACTAATTACTATTATTGACAATAAAATAAATCAATAAATTAATTAAAATAAATTAATTACTATTATTGACAATAAAATAAAAATATTATTTTATTGACTATGTTATTACAGTTGTCCCATTCCCCCCTTATTCTCCTTTACCCTGCACACCCCCTCCCACCCACATTCCCCCCTTTAGTTCATGTCCATGTGTCATAAATTCTTTAGCTTCTACTTTTCCCACACTATTCTTGCCCTCCCCGGCTATTTCCTACCCATCGTCTATGCTACTTATTTTCTGCACCTTTTCCCCCTCTCTCCTCCTCCCAATCCCCTGTTGCTAACCCTCCATGTGATCTCCATTTCTGTGTTTCTGTTCCTATTCTATTGTTTGCTTAGTTTGCTTTTGTTTTAGGTATGATTGTTAATATCTGTGAGTTTGCTGTCTTTTTACTGTCCTATTTTTTATCTTCTCTTTCTTAGATAAGTCCCTTTAACATTTCATATAATAAGGGCTTGGTGATGATGAACTCCTTTAACTTGACCTTATCTGAGAAGCACTTTATCTTCCCTTCCATTCTAAATGAAAGCTTGGCTGGATAGAGCAATCTTGGATGTAGGTCCTTGACTTTCATGACTTGGAATACTTCTTTCCAGCCCCTTCTTGCCTGGAAGGTCTCTTTTGAGAAATCCGCTGACAGTCTGATGGGAACTCCTTTGTAGGTGACTGTCCCTTTATCCCTTGCTGCTTCTAGAATTCTCTCCTTCATTTTAATCTTGGGTAATGTAATTATGATGTGCCTTGGTGTGTTCCTCCTTGGGTCCACCTTCTTTGGGACTCTCTGAGCTTCCTGGACTTCCTGGAAGTCTATTTCCTTTTCCAGATTGGGGAAGTTCTCCTTTATTATTTGTTCAAATAAGTTTTCCACTTGTTGCTCTTCCTCTTCCCCTTCTGGTACCCCTGTAATTTGAATGTTGGGATGTTTAAAGATGTCCTGGAGGTTCCCAAGCCTTTCCTCATTTTTTTGAATTCTTGTTTCTTCATTCTTTTCTGATTGGATGTTTGTTTCTTCCTTCTGGTCCACTTCATTAATTTGAGTCCCAGTTTTCCTCCCATCACTATTGGTTACCTGACAGTTTTCCTTCATTTCACTTATTGTAGCCTTCATTTCTTCATCTAATTTGCAACTAAAATCAACCAATTCTGTGAGCATCCTGATCACCAGTGCTTTGAACTGTGCATCTGATAGGTCAGCTATCTCTTGGTTGTTTAGATGAATTGGCTCTGGGGCTTTGATCTGTTCTCCTGTTTGAGCCATTTTGTGGGGGGGGGCGGTTGGTGGTTTTTTTGTTTGTTTGTTTTGGTCTGGTCATGGCTGTTATGTAGTGAGGGGCAGAGCCTTAGGTGTTCCCCAGGGTGGGGCAGCCCAGTCTCTGGGTTGTGATGTTGTATGTGGGGGCAGGGTCTTGGTGTTTTTAGGTTTTATTTCCCAGCACTGGGGCCCTGGGTTGTGAGTTTTGTCACGTTCCCCATTTTTGCCTGGATTATCTGTGAGCGAATGTGGGACCGCCTGGTCAGCCAGCCACCTTGTGTCTGAGATCCGCCAACAGTTGCCTGCGTGCCCAGGTCCACCAACCTCCGCTTCCTCCTGCCACAACTCCACCCCTCTTACTGGTCTGGGTGAATGGTTGTTGGACCTCCGTACAGTTCAATTTTCTCTCAGTTCTGGTTGTTTTCTTGTTTCTAAATCCTTGTTGTCCTTAATTTTGGTTGTGCGAGGAGGCACAGTGTGTCCACCTATACCTCCATCTTGTTTGGAAGTCATCTATGTGTTTCCTACTTAGATTATTTGGCTTAGTTTTATGATATAGAATGGTGTGTCTCCCTCCACACCTGCAGGAGACAAGGAATGTTGCTATTTCTATCCAAGACTCCTTTTGTTAATCATAAACACTTATTTTTTTTTATAAGGCTGATCTTTAGAATTCTGTTATGAGGCCCATAGAACTCAGTTATACCAGGAAAAATAAATGGAGAGGAGGCCAAACAAGATCTTACTTGAGTGAATTGAGGATCCTGTAGAATTTTTTTTTTACACAGGACTCAATCTCTGCCTCTGCATATAAACTAGGTATGCAACCTGGAACAAGTCCCACAAACTCGAGGCTCATCTGTAAAATGGGGATGCTAATAAACCACACTTCATAGAGCTGTGAGGAGATTTATCAGAGAGGAGTTTTATGGGCATGGTGGGAGGGTACTTTTCCCTTCAGTTTAGGGACGTTTCACAGAGTTCAGTCCCCATGGGGAATGACCAGCCAAGACCTTTCCTCCAGAAAACAAGAAAGAGAGCTGGCAGCACAGCAGCCAAACTGGGCAAGCCTTAATCTGGATCCCTGCTGGCCTGGGCCCACCATCCTGGCTTCTGCATTGCACAAGGTTCAGTGCAATGCCCTTGGGCACAGTCCCTCTCTGCCTGCTCACATTCACAGCCACATTCCAGTCCTGAAGCCCTGGGTTAGGACACGGTCCACCCTTCAAGGTTGAGTACACTGCTGGTGGTTCTCTCTCTGCTCCTAGGGTTCAGGAAAGCAGTGGAAAGAATTACTCTGGTCTTAAAACTCATTTCTGTTTTTATTTATTTTTTAACTATGATAAGAACCACCCTCTTAACAATTTTTAAGTGTACAATACAACATTGTTAATTACTAGCAAAATGAATGGTAGAGCTCTAAAAATTTAATCATCTTGCGTAACTGAAACTTTATACCCATTGAATTGCAACTCCTTATTTTCCCTTCCCCCAGCATCTGGCAACTACCATTCTATGCTCCGCTTCTGTGTGTTTGACTATTTATGTACCTCACATAAGTGGAACCATGCAGTACTTGTCATTCAGCAACTAGCTTATTTCATTTAACATGATGTCCTCAACTTTCATCCATATGGTAGGATTTCCTTTTTAAAGGCTGAATAACATTCCATTATGTGTATATAACACGTTTTCTTTATCATTCATCCTTCAGTGGACACTTAGGTTGTTTCTACATATTGGCTATAATGCTGCAGTGAACATGGGTATGCAAATATCTTTTTAGATCCTGATTCCATTTTTTTTATAAATATACAGAAGTAGGGTTGCTGGATTATATGGTAATTCTATTTTTAATTTTTTTGAGGAACCTCCAGGCTATTTTCAATAGCAGCCGCATCCTTTTACATTCCCATCAACAGTGCACCCAAGTTCCAATTTCTTCACATCCTTGTCAACACTGTTATCTTGTTCATTTGTTTTTGATAATAGCATTCCTAACAAGTATAAGGTGATATCTCATTGTGGTTTAATTTGCATTTCCCTGATGACTAGTGATTTTGAGAAATATCTATTCAAGTCCTTCATCCATTTTTAATTGATTGGTTTGTTTTGTTTTGTTTTGCTATTTAGTTGAAGATGTTCTTTATGTATTTTGAATATTAACCCCTTATCAAATATATGATTTGCAAATATTTTCTCCTATTCCATAGGTTGTCTTTTCATTCTGTTCACTGTTTCCTTTGCTGTGAAGAAACTTGTTAGTTAGATGTCATCCCACTCATCTATTTTTGCTTTTGTTATCTGTGCTTTTGGTGTCATACCCAAGAAATCATTGCCAAGACCCATGTCATGAAGCTTTTCTCCTATGTTTTCGTCCCAGAGTTTTATCATCCCAGGTCTTATGTTTAAGTGTTTAATCCATTTGTTTCTGCCATTAATAGAGAAAAAAATAATACCTTTATTCTCTAGCAGGACTTTCCATCCCACGTGTGAAAGTGTTTTAAAACCTCCAAAGGGCTACACAAACGCTAGGTGATACACTCTATGCGTCTCTCTCTGAAAGGTTGCCAGCCACCCCATTTGCTAAACCCAATGGCCCAGTGGCCTTTTCTCGGTCCAAATCCATCTTGACTGTTTTGTGATATTAAATGCACTTCAACTCCCACTTTGCCTCCTTTTTGGTTTCCATAAAACCGAACTTGAGTGTTTTTCTTCTACTTATGGCCACTCATTCATTCCTCTCTTACTGTTACTCCCTCCTCCCTCTACTGAGATGATGTTTTACAAGAATCTTTTTCTCTCTTTCTCATCCTTAACCATTTCTTCTAATTGTTTCAACAGAAAGATTTTTTTGGTGAAAGACTCCCTTAACCCTCCCCCAAGCCCCAGCCTTCTAACTATTTATGGGCTTCTGAGTGCCAATAATGACCGAAAACATACTGTTAAAAGGTAAACTGAAGCACATTAAAAGTTTTGAAGAGTTTATTTGGGCAAACATAGCTCTAGGTGGCGCGGCGGTGCCAAACTGACGGTGGTTAGGAGCACTCCACCGATAGGAGCTGGGGGCAGGTTTTACAGAGAAGCTGTGGAAGCAAAGCAAATACATTATTTGATTGGAAAGGCTAGTGAGCTATTTGTGATTGGTTGTTCTTAAGTTTTACTTTCTCGGGTTTGAGTTCGTTGACTCCTTTGCTTACGTAGGCTACCAAGGCACTAGAGCCCCCTCAGTCTAAGGGCTTCCTTGTTTAAATACTTTAACAAGACCCTTACTTCTGTGTTTCCCAATTCTATGAGCGGCACCATGGAGTCACCGCAGCCAGGTACCTCAGCCATCCTCAGTCTCCCTCACTGCCCGTAGCCAATCATTTACTAAACCGTGTCGTACCTACCAGTGGCAGATTACACTTTTCAGACAAGGATGTGCTCTATGTCTCTAACACATGTTCTTCTGAAGTCTCATCAGGAGATGGGGTTTTCAATCACCCCTCCTTGAACCTAAATAGACCTTTGTTCCTGCCTGGACCAATAGAGTACAGAAGTAGTAATGATGTTCATCTCCTGAGCCTAAATCACAGATAATACCCCTTGCACTCTTGGAATACCCACTCTTGGAATGCCACCACCATGCTATGAGGAACCCAACACAGCCTGTGAAGGGGCCACACCAAGGGGAACCAAGGCCCAAGCCCTCAGCCCTGGCTAAGCTGTTAGCCAAAAGCCAGATGATGCTGTGTGGACTAGAGATAAGCCCTGGCTAAATCACAGATCCATATGAAAGATAAATGATTGATGTTATTAAGTTACTAAGTTTGGAGGTGATTTGTTATGTAATAGATAACTGATACACTAACTCTGAAAAGTCTCTTAAATCTATTATATCTCTTCATTCTCCCAGGTCAGATCCTTGTTACCTTGCTCAACTGGGAAAAACCTGCCTATAAATCTTCTGGAAGTAAAACTCTGCTCAAAATAATAGTTAACACTATTGAATCCTGATTTATTACAGTGCTAAATACTTTAAATTCCTGAGGTATTTAACCTCTATAATTCTAAGTGGTTTGAAGCTGAAGAAATGAATTTAAATAGGTAAAGTAAGTCAAGGAATTAATGTCCCTTTTTTTAATTTTTAAAAAAATATTCACTTTATTTTATTTTTAATATAGTTTATTGATTATGCTATTACAGTTGTCCCATCACTCCCCTCCACCCTGCACACTCCCTCCCACCCACATTCCCCCCTTGGTTCATGTCCATGTGTCATAAGTTCTTTAGCTTCTATATTTCCCACACTATTCTTGCCCTCCCCCTGTCTATTTTCTACCCACCGTCTATGCTACTTATTCTCTGTACCTTTTCTCCCCCTCTCCTCTGCCCACTCCCCTGTTGCTAACCCTCCATGTGATCTCCATTTCTGTGTTTCTGTTCCTATTCTATTGTTTGCTTAGTTTGCTTTTGTTTTAGGTGTGATTGTTAATATCTGTGAGTTTGCTGTCTTTTTACTGTCCTATTTCTTATCTTCTCTTTCTTAGATAAGTGCCTTTAACATTTCATATAATAAGGGCTTGGTGATGATGAACTCCTTTAACTTGACCTTATCTGAGAAGCACTTTTTATCTTCCCTTCCATTCTAAATGAAAGCTTGGCTGGATAGAGCAATCTTGGATGTAGGTCCTTGACTTTCATGACTTGGAATACTTCTTTCCAGCCCCTTCTTGCCTGGAAGGTCTCTTTTGAGAAATCAGCTGACAGTCTGATGGGAACTCCTTTGTAGGTGACTGTCCCTTTATCCCTTGCTGCTTCTAGAATTCTCTCCTTCATTTTAATCTTGGGTAGTGTAATTATGATGTGCCTTGGTGTGTTCCTCCTTGGGTCCACCTTCTTTGGGACTCTCTGAGCTTCCTGGACTTCCTGGAAGTCTATTTCCTTAGCCAGAATGGGGGAGTTCTCCTTTATTATTTGTTCAAATAAGTTTTCCACTTGTTGCTCTTCCTCTTCCCCTTTTGGTACCCTATAATTCAGATGTTGGAATGTTTAAAGGTGTCCTAGAAGTTCCTAAGCCTCTCCTCATTTTTTTTGAATTCTTGTTTCTGCATTCTTTTCTGTTTGTTTCTTTCTTCTTTCTGGTCCACCCATTGATATGAGTCCCAGTTTTTCTCCCATCACTATTGGTTCCTTGAGAGTTTTCCTTCATTTCACTTATTGTAGCCTTCATTTTTTTCATCTAATTTGCAACCAAAACGAACCAATTCTGTGAGCATCCTGATCATCAGTGCTTCGAACTGTGCATCTGATAGGTTGGCTATCTCTTGGTCGCTTAGATGAATTGGCTCTGGGGCTTTGATCTGTTCTCCTGTTTGAGCCATTTTTGGATTTTTTGGGGGGGGATCTGGTCGCAGCTGTAATGTAGTGAGGGGCGGAGCCTTAGGTGTTCCCCAGGGTGGGGCAGCCCAGTCTCTGGGTTGTGATGCTGTGTGTGGGGGCAGAGTCCAAGAGGGAACTATGGCACTTTCTCCGCTCTCTCTCAGATTCCAGTCCCTTCCGCTGCTTCCCCCAAGCAAATTGGGCCCTTCTGGTGCTGATTCCCAGGTGGGTGGGCTTGTGTATGTTCTAGGACCCTGTGGGTCTCTCCAACAAGGCTGGGAGTCCTGTGAGGCTGGGGGTCTCTCCTGGCACCTCAACCCCCACAAGTGTTTTCAGTCAGTATTTTTAGGCTTTATTTCCTGCCACTGGGGCCCTGGGTTGTGAGATCTGTCTCACTCCCCATTTTCACATGGATTATCTGCGCATGAATGTGGGACTGACTGGTGATCCAGCTGCCTTGCGTGGCCTCACTGGGTCTGCCCGTTGCCACCCAGTGCCCGGGGTCTACTAGATGCTGCCTGTGTGCCTGGGATCTTCCAGCCACTACCTGCGTGCCAGGGTCCGCCAACATCCACTTTTTCCTGCCACGACTCTGCCCCTCCTACCTGTCTGGATGAATGGTTGTCGCACTTCTGTACAGTTCAATCTTCTATCAGTTCCAGTTGTTTTCTTGTTTCTAAATCTTTGTTGTCCTTAATTTTGGTTGTGCAAGGAGGCACAGTGTGTCCACCTACACCTCCCTCTTGGCCAGAAGTCCCTTAATGTCCCTTTTTTATAGAGGAGGAAATGATGTTCAGAAAGTTTACTAACTAGCTCCAGATTCAAAGCTAAGTCTAAGTACACGGTCAGTGCCTGTGGCCACTTTCCCTGCTCAGGAATTTCCAGTGGCTCCCATTGCTTGCAGGATAACAACTTAAACCTGACTCCACACCTGATATCCAACTGGGACACAGTTTGGTCCCAACTAACTTTGCAACTTTGGTGTTGTGACCTCAGTTCTCGGCACATGAATTTTCCAGTCGTACTTGTTTTCTGCGAGTGGTGGAAGAAACTCAGACTCTCTGTTAAAGTAGGCCCTACTGTAGTCACTTACTCTTTCCAGGACTTGGTTTTCTTCTCAAAAAATGAGAGCTCATTTGACTGAATAGCTCATATTAAAATTCTCTTCCAGAAATAACTCTGCATAGTGTGGAAACTGACCTACTGTACTTTTGTGCTTCCTGCTTCTCCTAGAACACCAACACCTGAGCCCCTCCTCAGGGCTCATGTCCCTACTTCCAGGAAGGTGAGAGAAGATGGGAGACTCAGAGATTGGTGCTTTAGTGAATGTTCTCCATTTATCACATCATCAGATGCTTTATGTTATGGAGTAGAATCTGCTTTTCTGAAGCTCTAAGAGAAGAACGAACATTTTCTTCTGATGTTTCTGAGATTCTGTTCCCAGTGATTTTTTGAGGCTGAGCACTGGAACATCATTAGTTAGCACCGAGAGTGGGAGTGTAACCGGAAAAGACACCTACGTTCGGGCTGCCTGTCACTACCAAACCCAATAAGCAATGACAGTGATTGAATCTTTATGGGCGCTTTATTCACATGGCCAGCCATCTGAGAAGATAGTGGGTTCATACCCTAACAGACCATCTTGTCTTTTCTTTCCAGGCAAGACCTTTTATAACAGTGGGGGGCAGAGGGGATAAATGAGGTGCGGTGAGGGCTTTGAGATTCAGGGAGGATTAGGTGATAGAAGCTGCGACATCCCTGTCCTGGGCAGTTAGCTGTTCCCAGGGGAGGGTGGTCTGTTTCTCCCTGAAACACAAAGGTCTGGATGCCTCCAGTTGTCCCCAGGAGGTAATCTTTAGCAGTGCTCCAGGAGGTCAGCTGTTTTCCCAGGAGCCAGGATGGGCCTTATCTGTAGTTTCTGAAACAAAAGTTTTAACATACACATTACTTGTTAGACTTATAACTTTTTTCCTTAAGCTAAAATTTTCCAAGTCTTGAGTCCCCTATCATTGACCACCGTTTGTATTAAACTATCTCATTTGTATGAGATCAGAACTTAGCATTGGACTGTCCAGTGGTGGGAGGGAGTGGTTAGGAATACACCTAATTGCAGACCTACATAAGGAGGCACATTGTATGCAACAACAAGCTATGACCCTGAAGAAAATGACAAGGATAAAAACAACAAATATCTCTTGAAGACCAGGTATGCTAGGCAGCCAGGAGGTAAGTTTAGACAAGTCAATACTAAAGAATCTCTCTCTGTGTTTTACATTGGACACTACATCATTTACTTGCTTTACTTTTTGTTCTATGAGCTGTGAACTATCAGTTAAAACAGAGTCCTTTAAATTTTTCACATCCATGATTATGGATGTGAAAAGAGGGTAGTCTATAGCAACATGATTATCCAGTACTGCTTCTCTGACTTGCCCTAGTTCTTGACTAATGGCACTGATGGCTTGCCAGGTGGCATTTGAAGCTTTTGCCACAGCGCAGGCTAATCTGCTTATTTCTACATTCAAATAAGTTACCATGGTTGACATTACAAATATAGTTAAAGACATATTCAGCAGGGCTGAAAGGTGTAAGTCACTGATACAATCAGGTGTAAGGGAGATATCCCGTCAAACCCGGGTCAAGTGGAGCTTCTGAGGAATAAACACCATCAGTCTTCCCAGAGAGCACAGCCCCCCACAGCTGTTTGCTGGAACATAAGAATAGACGTTCCACATATCAGGAACCATCCTGATGGCAGCTTAACATGAGCATGAGGATAAGATACAGCGGTGGTGGTGATGCAATTCATTTTCACACCTGCTGAGAACACAAGACAGTTTTAGTACAGTTGACAAAAGTTGCACACTCTCTAGCTGGGGTACATTAGTGACCTTTAAGGAAACCATTTCCCTGTCCTTTATAATCACCACTGTTCCCCAATTATAAATATCAGAGTAAGTCATTTTCTTTTTGATATGCTTAAACACAGTATAATTTCTAAGGATTTCCAAAGGAGTACAGACACCTATAAGACATGAAGTGAAAGTTTGCTCAACATAAGTTCTTCCTGCAAAGCAAAAGACAGAAATATTCAGAATACTTTTTGCTAAATATATCCAAATATCCAAATATTTTCATCTTGTTTGAAATGAATAAGTTGTCCATAACAAGGGGTTAAACAAGCGGTAAAGAAAAGAACATAAGTCATTGTTTTTCAAAGATGACTTTCAGATCTTCCTCCAGTGCTTTCTTTATTCTGGTGTGATGAGTCCAAGGTTTTATTTCCACCAGTTTTACCATGGTGGGGGTGGTGAGGAGTATGTCCCAAGGTCTAGTCCACTTTCCTCCTAGTTGGGTTTTTGGAGATGCTGTCACCCAAATCTTTAGTAGCACCTTGTCTGCAGGCTCAAAGGAATGCAGCAAACCTGTCGGGGAGAAAAGTCTCTAATACAGGCAAGGTCATTCATCACAGCTAGGATCTGACTTAAATGTTGTACATATTTCTTTACCTTAAGTTTTATCTATATGCATATATCCCACCCCAACTGTGATCTGAAATGGCCACCTGTAAACAATTTCATAGGGATTCAACTGAATCCCACTTTGAGGAGCCACCCTTATCCTGAGCAAGGCAATAGGCAAAGTTTGATTCCGATGGAGATGAGTTTCTTGACACAGCTTGGCTATATTTTTCTTTAAGGTGATTAATCTTCTCTACTTTCCAGAAGCCTGAGGTCTCCATGCCATAGAGTCTCCACTTGATTCCTAAAATTTATTAACCTACTGTGTAATTTTTTTTTTTTTAAATAAAAGCAGGTCTGTTATCACTCTGGATGCTTCCAGAGAGGCCAAAGTGAGGGATTATTTCCTTTAGTAAAGCTTTCATTGCCTCCAAGGATTTCTCCATTCTAGTAGGATAAGCTTCTATCCATCCCAAAAAAAGGTGTCAACAAAGATTAACAAATATTTCTACTCTCAGACCCTTGGCTTCTGAGTGAAGTCTATTTGCCAGTCCTCAAGTGGACGCTGTCCTTGGTAGTGCTTTCCTTCTTTCCTTTGATGGGGATCTGTCCTGGGGTTGTTCTTCTGGCACACAACACATCTAGCAATTACTTTTCTTATGGCTTTAGAAATTCCAGGACATGTGAGCCACAGTTTGACATAGGTGGTTCATGAGTCTCTTCCACAGTGTGTGGCTTCATGCAAATGCTTCATGACTGGCTTTACTAAATCTTCAGGAAAACAGTATAGCTCCTTTCTTATTATTTTTTTCCATCTGCTATCAGGACCTTCTTCACCAAAACCCCAGCCCTTAGCTTTCTCTAAGTCTGCAGTCAAATATTCAGGGTCAAATTGTGACAAGTCCAGAACAGGTACCAAGGGCATTATAAACATTCCTTTAGCAGCCTCTTTTGCTGCCCATTCAGCCAGATTGCTTCCTCTAGCCACTCTAGTGTCCTCTTCTGATGCCCCAGGTAGTGCATAACTGCCACCTGCAAAGGTACCTGAACAGCCTCTAATAATTTTAAAATTTCTGCTGCATGCTTAATGTTCTTTTTATTTGGAGGTTAACAGTTCTTTTTCTTCCCAGCTGAAACCATGTGTGTGCAAAATCAGGAAAGCTCACCTTGAGTCGATACACACATTCACTCTCTTTCCATGCAACAATCCCAGTACCCTCGTCAGTGCAATCAGTTCAGCTTTCTGAGCAGAGGTTCCTGGCGGCAAGGCCTTGACCTCCATTACTCCTTCAATAGTCAGGAAAGGCTGAAAGGCTGCATACAGCCTCTCTGCTTCCTTTGTCCATATAACTGCTTTCATCTGTATAGAGAGTCCAGTCTGCTTCTTCTAAAGGATGGTCCTGTAAATCAATCCTGCTAGAATGCACTTCATCAGTTATTTCAGCACAGTCATGTATTAGCACAGCTGAGTCAGAGTCTGGGATAAGAAAAGCAAGATTTACCTTACTTACAGTTTTGAGGGAGACATTGGGATTGTCGAGAAGGATGGCTTTGTACTCTCCTATTCTTCCAGCAGCAAGCCACATATTTCCCTTTTGCTCCAGCAAGTTCAACACTTGATGAGGTGCACAAAAGGTGATAGGCTGTTCCAAGTAAAACTTTTCAGCTTCCGGAAAGAGCTCGCAGGTGGCTGCCACTCTCAAGCAGGCTGGCCACCCCTGGACAGTGTGATCTAATTTCCTTGACAATTATGTGATGGGCTGCAAATGTCACTAAGCATTTGGGTGAGGAATCCTAGGGCAACGCCCTGTCTCTCACACACGTATCATTGACAGGGCTTCAGTAGGTTTGGAAGCCCCAAGGCCAGTGCAGAAGCCAGATGCACATTCAGGGACTCAAAAGCCTGAGTGCACTCCTTTGTTCATTCTAAAGGGCTGGTCCCTTCAGAGCCTCATACAGTGGATTAGCAGGCAGCCCAAAGTTTAGAATTCAAATGCAGCAGCTGCTTGCCACCCCCAGGAATCTCCTTAACCGTTTCCTGGTGTTGGGAGGGGTCCTCTGTGGATTGTTGGTTGCACGGCCTGCACCATACTCAGAATTTTCTGCTCAGGGACACCTTTCCCTACTCCCTCAAGGAGGCATCTCTTATAATGCTCTAAGAGAGAAAGTCCATCCCCATTAGGGTCTCAGTTGGGCTCAGTTACAGGTATTGCCCTGGGAAGGCCCAGAGCCCCATCTGGATTTCCTTGGTGTAGCCTCTGAGCCTCTTCATTTGCCTTATCCAACACCAGCCTCTGCTCCATACCCCTTATTGAAGCAAAGAATTCAATAAGGCTCATATGTCTGCCCAACTGAGATCATAAGTGGCAAAAACTGGTGCAACCAAATCAGTCATTTTAGCAGGATCATGTCCATAAAAGGGTTTGAGCTTTTCTAGTTTAACAGATCCAATGTAGAAAACAGAGTACGTACCCAATAATGTCCAGCAGGCTGACCCTCCGGCTCTACTCTCACTGAAAGTGTCCAAAAAGGATATTGCCCTGCCTGGTAGGGGCTTTTCCTCCACCAGATTTGGTTCCTTGACCAATTCGAGACAGCGATGCCAGTTCAGGTGCACTTTCCCCATTTCACTCATTGGAGTGGATCTCCTGGGGCTGCGGGAACTCTGACCAGCTTGCAGCAGTCATAATATTTAGATCTTCCTGGCCTCTCTCCTCTGAGCTTCTATCTTTCACATGCAAATTCCCTTTTCTCTGAGCCATTAACTTCTTTTCTTTTTTGTTTTAACCCTGCATCTTTATCATGTACACTAAAAAAAAAAAGAAAAAAGAAAACCAAAACCTTCTAGATAAGGCATTTTGTCTCGCTTCCCTGATTTTTGACAAAACAACTCTAGTTACAGTATAATACAGTAATTTAAAGACCCGTTCAGGGACCAGCGCTCTCCTGAGTCTAAATTACGCAGGACACAAACAGAACAGTACTACAGCAAAACAACATACTCTCTAGATATAAGCTCATAAGTAACTGGCCCCAACGGGCCATTTCGCACAACGGAGGCTTCTTCCCCATTCTACCAGATGGAGCTCCAAACAGAGGGTACCCAAAACAGACAGAGCTCTGTAACCCAGAATTTTAACCTGAACCAGAAAGTGCAACAATTCAATCAAATGTGATAAATGATGAGAAGTGCTGGGATCGAGGGGGGAGGATCCCCAAGTGAAATCACTTGGCAGCTGCTTGGGATTCTCTGGAATCCAAACCCCTGGGGCCTCACAGCCCAGGCAGCCAATGGGACTCCCCACCAAATACCCAGACTTACCAGAGAGTCCCAAAGTCTGTCCCGGAATGGAATCACTAAAATATGTAACTGGAAAAGACACTGGCATTCAGGCTGCCCATCACTACCAAACCCAATAAGCAATGACAGCAATTGAATCCTTACGGGCGCTTTATTCAGATGGCTGGTGATGTGAGAAGATTGTGGGTTTATACCCTAACAGACCATCTTGTCTTTTCTTTCCAAGCCAGACCTTTTATAACAGGCTGGGGGACCAGGGGGAGGATAAAGAAGGTGTGGTAAGGGCTTTGAGATTCAGAAGATGAAACATTCCTGTCCTGGACAGTTAGCTGTTCCCAGGGGAGGGTGGTCATCTGCTCTCCCTGGAACACAAAGGCCCGGATGCCTCCAACTTGTCCCAGGGGAGGTCGGCTGTTTTCCCAGGAGCCAGGATCGGCCTTATCTGTAGTTTCTGAAACAAAAACTTTAACATACACATTACCTGCTAGACTTATAACTTTTTTCCTTAAGCTAAAATTTTCCAAGTCTTGAGTCCCCTATCAGGAGGAGGAGGCATCTAAGAAGCTCAGACTTACACTCTTGCTTCCAAAATATGTATTTTGCATGCCTTCTAGGCAGTGGTACAACAGATCATTAAATCATGATTTGCCAAGGCCATGTTTAATCACTGCATGAGTCAATTTTGTCTACACATTTTGTAAGGTTATTAGTATTCCGCCGAGGAAATAATGCCAATCAACCACAAAGTGGGGCAATACAGAGCTTTACTGTGGGGTTGCGCACCCGGGCGAGGTTCTCTGGTCCACAGGTTGGGGGCCGAGGAAGTCGCTCCTGAGCCTAAGAGGGGACAGAATTTTATACATGCGGTTGACGTATCATTGGTCAGTCCTCTTTAGGCGTGAGTTGCCATGGTTTCCCCCCCACCACTCCAGCTATCTTCATCTGACATCAGCCAGTTTTTCCAGGGCTTCAGCCCCTGGTGGCCATCTTATCTCACCACTCCCGACCTAACATTCAGGCCTCTTTAATAGGATAGGGGGTGCAGTTTTTGATCTGGCTACTTCCTGCTGAGACAGGGGCATAAAAGGGGGAAGGGGAGGGTCAGAGGTCGGATGTTTGGTCAGGAAGGGATGAGTAGTTCTGGAGTAACATCTGGTTAAAAGTAATTCGGGAGGCTTTGCGAATTCGTTCCTGGAGAAATTTCAGGAAACAAGGGCCAAACACTAGTATTACACAGATAATAATTATGATGGAGCCTATGATGGGAGCCAGGGTGGTGAAGAGGAAGGAATGCCACCATGGGGTCATTGCCTCAAGAGCTGTGGTGTCCGTATGCAATTTATTTCTGAGGTTATGAAGAGTATTGATATCTTCTTCTACTAGGCCACTTTCATTTATATAAAAGCAGCACTGTTCTTGCAAAAAGAGACATGTTCCCCCTTTTTCTGCCGTAAGCAGGTCTAGTGCTCTGCGATTCTGAAGGGCGACCTGGGCAACTGAGGTTATCTGCCTTTGTAGGGAGGCTAGGGACGTAGCTGAGGCATCCAGGGCCTGTTCTAGCTCAGCCCGCAACTGGTCGGTGGCCTGGAGACTATGAGCGAGTCCAGCACTGCCTATTCCTGCCGCTGCTAGAGTTGTGGTGAAGGTCAGGCCTACTAATATGGGCAGGAAGACGGCTCGTTTTTCTAACCTTCGGGCTAGCTTATCCCTGAGTTCTCCTTCCCCATAGTGCATTAGCTGAGGGGTCAGCGCCACTGGTAAACATGGGGAGATTAGAGAGGAGTTAATGGTTCTTGGCAGGGTCCCATTGCACCAAAAGAATGTACCTGAAGGGCTGGTGGTGGTCCCAGTTATGGCCACCATCTGGTTACAGGAGGAGCTGCCAGTAGGATAGCATATCTGAGGGGCATCCATTTGATTTTGGAAGAGAGGGACATCTTTAAGAGAAAAATGGTATAGGTGAGGTAGTGGTGTTGAGAGTAGCAGGTATTGGAACGGCCATGATAGGACAGCGATCAAGAAAGGTGCATAGAAAGCAGTCGGTGATGTTCCCTATGTCTGTGACATTGAAAAGTTGGATGCCCTGCCGTATAAGGTTTAGCCAAGAGAAGGGGTCTAGAGGGGAAAGTATCAGGCCGCCTGAGCTTAATGACGACCAGAGAGTGATGGGAAGCTATGACCGGAGTAGATGTGTCCCATACCTGAGGACTCACAATGGAGGGGGAGATGGGAGGGTTCGGGGAAAGTGTTGGGTCTTCTAACAGGGGAAGGATAAGGGAGGAGGAGGGAGCTGCGGTTTGTGTGATTTGGAGAGTAGCTCCTAATTGCTGGAGTATATCTCACCCTAGAAGTGGAACAGGACATGAGGGTATTACAAGGAAGGAGTGAGAAAAGGGGAGGCCATCCAAGCTACAGTTTAGTGGAGGAGTCTGTAAGGGGTGTGACAGGGTCCCGTCAACTCCCATGACTGAGATCTGGGAAGGACTAAGAGAACCTGAAAATGATGGTAGGACAGAGTAGGTAGCCCCTGGGTCCACCAGGAAGGAGATGGACTTACCTGCTACCTGCAGCATTACCCTGGGCTCAGCAAGGGTGATGGGGGTCTTCGAGTCCGGGCAACATCAGTCGTCCAGAAGTCCAAGAAGCTCTGCTGTGGCTGGAGAGGAGTCCTCACCCTGGGTGGCTGGTCCCCCACGTGGAGGCGCCAGGGACAAACCCTTAAGGGGACACACATCTCTCCAATGGCCAAGCTGTCAGCAGTCAGGGCAGGGCTTTGTCGGTGGCCATGGCTGCGGGCATTGGTGAGCCCAGTGCCTGTCCTTACCGCATTTGAAGCAGGCTCCGGGTGGAGTTTTTCTGGGCCCAGACTTAAGCTTAGTCTCAGCACTGATGTTTTCTGCCGGCCGCAGGGCTGCTACGATAGCCTCGGTCTGCAAAGCTACCTTCTGCTGTAGGTGTGCCTGACGAGCGACTTCAGCCTCTGCCTGCCGGTTATTGAAGACTTTAAGTGCCATGTTTACCAGATCTCGGATGGGAGTTTGTGGCCCGTCTTCAGCCTTTTTGTGTTTCCTCCTTTTGTCTGGAGCTGACTGGGAAATAAAATGGGTGGCCAAAACAGTAGCTCCAGCATTGGAGGATTTGTCTGGGCGGGTATGGAGTACCATTGCCTCCGTTAATCTATTAAGAAACAGAGCTGGATTTTCCCTGGGGCCCTGAGTAACTTCTCGGAGCTTATCATAGTTTACTGCTTTCTGGGCCGATTGGTGCATGCCTGCTATTAAGCACTCAACCATCTGATCTCGGCGTCTCTGCCCCGCCTGCCTGACTTGATAGTCCCAGTCTGGCTCTGTCTCAGGCACTGCTTCTGCCCCTACTGGCATATGAGGGTTGGTAGCATGGACCTGATCTGCATGAGTCTGGGCTGCGGTTCGGACGCAGTCTCGTTCGTCCGGGGTCATGGTGGAGGTTATTATAATATGTAAATCATGCCAGGTAAGGTCATAGGCCTGAACCAGGTATCGGAATTCTTTGATAAAGGTAGTGGGATTAGTGGAGAAGCAGCCCAGACGTTTCTCAATAGAGGAAAGGTCAGTCAGGGAAAAGGGAAGGTGGACCTGAACAACACCCTCTGCCCTGCTACCTCCCAGAGAGGGCATATGAGGGATTCTGGGGATTCTAGATTCAGACGAGATCGAGTGTGTGAGCTGACGGGAGAGGAAGGGGGTTCAGGTGGGGGATCGGCACCCTGTTGTTCAGGAAGAGCAGAGGTCGGGGCGTTCGATGGAGGAGGAGGATACGGAGGGGGAGGGGGAGGGGGAGAGGACAGAACTTCAGGGGGTTCAGAGAAAGAGGAGAGTTCAGGATCAGAAGGCTTAGGAGATCTGGGCTTAGGAGGGCACGGAAGTTCAGGATCACTTCTAGCCAGGAGAACCTGGGCCGTGAAACACTGAGCACAGAGTTCGGGATGGGAATGCAAGACCCAGAATCCCTGGATGTAGGGAACCTCAGACCATTTGCCAGTCCGTCTACAGAAATTGTCTAAGTCAGCAAGGGTATCGAAATCGAAAGTGCCGTCAGGAGGCCAGGTCTGGGTATTGTCGAGCTGATACAACGGCCAGGCCATGTAGACAGGAAAATCAGTCGCTTTCACTTCAGACCAGGGTCAATTTTGTCCAGATTTTTTAGAAGGCACACTAGAGGCGATTTAGGATCTGGTTTGGACTCCTGTCCTCCCATTTCTGACCCCACGGTAATCAGTAGATGGAGAATCGGCGTCCCTCAACCCAATTTACTGATTCAGCAGGCAAATTGGGATTTAGGCCCAGGGACGTCTCCACTGGTACATGAAACCCCCAGCGGAAGGAGAGCAGTCTCTCCTGGAAGGGTCACCCAGACGCAGGTGCTATTTGCAGGCGGGGGCCCGGAATCAGTGTCGGGGGTCAGAAGCTGGAGGCTGTGACACTTACCCTGATTCTTTGGTCCGGGCCGGTAGAACAGCCTTGAGGTCTCCTCGGGGAATGGATGGAGAGGAGTGGTCTCAGTAGACTACAACTCCTCCAGGGTTTTGGCACCAAATGGAAGGTTATTAGTATTCCGCCGAGGAAATAATGCCAATCAGCCACAAAATGGGGCAATACAGAGCTTTACTGTGGGGTTGCGCACCCGGGCGAGGTTCTCCGGTCCACAGGTTGGGGGCCGAGGAAGTCGCGCCTGAGCCTAAGAGGGGAAAGAATTTTATACTTGCGGTGGATGTATCATTGGTCAGTCCTCTTTAGGCATGAGTTGCCATGGTTCCCCCACCACCCCAGCCGCTCCAGCTATCTTCATCTGACGTCAGCCAGTTTTTCAAGGGCTTCAGCCCCTGGTGGCCATCTTATCTCACCACTCCCAACCTAACACACTTAACCTTAACCTTTTCAGATTCAGTGGCTTTGGGTTGTACAATTTTAAGGGAGAAGGGGAGTTATTTTTAAATATGTGATTTACACATCTTTCCATTTGTTTTGTGGAAGTTTTACAGGAATTGATTGGAAACCTGAGATATTCTTAAATATAAAAGAGAAAGAGCCCTGTCCTGCCCTGGTGATTCAGTTGCTTGAAGCATCTTACCCTACACCAAAAGTCTGCAGTTTTGACCCCTGATGAGGGTGCGCGTGGGAGGCAACCAATTGATGTTTCTCTCTCTCTCTTTCTCTCTCCTCCTCTCTTTTCCCTCCCTCTCCCTCCCCCTCTCTTTCAATATCAATTAAAAAAAAAAAACATTAAAAAAGAAAAGAAGAGCAAAAGCCCTCCCAGGATTATGTTGTTCAAAAAATTAACCAATGGCAGAATAGATTTGCCCCTAGAATCTTCTTCTGGCCCTGGCTGGTGTGGTTCAGTGGATTGAGTGCCAGCCTCTGAACCAAAGGGTCACTAGTTCAATTCCCAGTCAAGGCACATGCCTGGGTTGCGGGCCAGGTCCCCAGTAGGGGCATGTGAGAGGCAACCAGTTGATGTGTCTCTCACACATTGATGTTTCTCTCCCTCTCTTTCTCCCTCCCCTCCCCTCTCTCTAAAAATAAATAAATAAAATATGTTTTAAAAATATAAAAAAGAATCTTCTTTTGAATTTTGTCCAGAATTCTATTCCTTTGAATTTAATGAAACTTGGTTTCTATTTTAATTCCCAGTTCCTCTTTATTATTGTTATTTTGGTGCTAATCTTTGTTTACCCAGGTTTTGACATTTTTACCCCAGAATTAATTACCCCAGATGGTCTGCTCTACTGTGTTTTCCAAGCAAACAAAGTGGACAGGAAATATGAGCTTCCTGAGCAAACTGGCTTTCCGTTTTAATATGAGACTTTTCCTTTTAAAAGGCTGTTTATCTTATGGCTACTTACCTTATTTCTAATTGACTAAATACTTATTTTCATGGTTTGGATCTAATAAGATATTACCTTTTTCCATTTAAAATTTGGTCCTGATATTTTCACCTTTTGCTTCTCCAAGTTTCCTTTGTAGAATCTATTGTTCTATTTAATTTGAATTGCTAACTCCTTTCTGTTGATTAGCTCCTTGCTCAGAATAACTTCACCCATGGAATTTGGCCTAAGATTTCTTTTCACTTTTAGGCACTTCTCTTCACATTGCCAGGTGAGTAGTTAGCAGATGAACTCTTGTGAGCCTTTCCTCTTGGAATTTTGCAGACAGGTAACTACTCACTTCGGTGAGTCATTCAGTGACCAGGTGTTTCTCTCCTCCCCCAACTCCACGTCAGTACTGAGTGTGCTGTTCTTCAAAGAATGTCACTTCTCTGTATGCCTATCTTCTTCCTGGGAACTGGCTCCCTTAAATAGGGGAAACTCTAGGACAGGGATGTCAAACTCATTTTCACTGGAAACCACATCAGCCTCTCGGTTGCCTTCAAAGGGTGGAATGTAATTTTAGGACTGTATAAATGTAACTACTTCTTAACAGTTAAGTGAGAGCTCGGTGCTGCTGCAAGGTAGAAACAGGGTGCTGGGCCAGATAAAATCAGGTGGAGGGCTGGATTTGGCCTGCGGGCCTTGTATTTGCCACCTGTGCTCTAGGATCTTACCTGAACACATAACCTAGATCGCCTGTAAATAACCAGCTGCTTTCCAGGCCTGAAACACTGCCTCACTCCCTAAAGAGGTGTGAAGCCAGTCCAAACCCCTGGAAGCTGCCACCCTTCCTCCTCTCCAGATGCAGGTACTGTCTGTACCAGGAAGAGAGGCTCCTTATTGGGAAATCTATTGTCAGTCTTGGCTTTTCCCCCTCCATCTCTCCTCAACCACTCACTTCTCTAGCCTATCACTGTCATTCATTTATTCACCATTTATAAACACCAACTCTGTGCCAGGCATGGTGCCAGTCTTTGGGAATACCACTAAGCAAAATGCTGAAATAGGGAACAAAGCAAAGTCTTCTGAGTCTCTAAAGTGGTGTGCAGTGAGAACGCTACACAAAGGTCCCTTAAGCCAAGTTTTGAAGGACTGTTTGCAGTTCACTTGTGAACATTTTCCATGCTGCCTCCTTTGTATTATTAGAGGACTTCTTGCAACAGAAATAGACTTGACAGGATCTTCAACAGAAAAATCTGGCAGACACCACTTTAACCCAGTGGTCAAATTCACATCCCCAGTGTTGACCTCCTGATATGATGCACCAAGAAGAACATAACATTTCTGTGCTATTTCTACCAAAAATGCATTATCTAAATGTAATTACAAAGAAATAAGAGACAAACCCAGATTAAGGGGAGTCCTATAAAATAATTGTCCTGTACTCTTCAAAAAGTCAATGTTATAAAAATGCAAGAAAGACTGAGGAACTGTTCCAGTTACAGTAGACTAAACAGACACGATGACTGGGACACCCCAGATTCTATGATGGTGTCAGTCCCACCATTGAAGGAGAAGAAGCTTGTGGATGTCAAAGTAGGGGAGCTGCCAGGCTGGATACTGATGCATTGCTGGGGCGTTTCAAAGAGGTTACTACCAGTATTACAACAAGTATGCCAATGTGAAGAAAGGGAGCCTTGGGAGCATTGCTGGGGTTCCTACAGTGCTGGCGGCTTACATGTTTTTCAACTACTGCTGTTCTTACAAGGAGCTCAAACGTGAGCAGCGTTGCAAGTACCACTGAAGAGGGTTAATGTGGACTCAACACTCCTGACCATGACCTTTGCCCAGCACCTCCTAATCCTTTCATATTGTAATGAATAATTAATGAAATATATCTGGTACTGGGGTGGGGAAAGAGAGAAAGAGAGATATTGTAACCAGAAAAGACACCTGTGTTCAGGCTGCCTGTCACTACCAAACCCAATAAGCAATGACAGCGATTGAATCTTTATGGTGCTTTATTCAGATGGCCAGCGATCTGGTGGATTCATGCCCTAACAGACCATCTTGCCTTCTCTTTCTAGGCCAGACTTTTTATACCAGGGAATAAACAAGGTGCAGAGAGGGCTTTGAGATTCAGGGAGGATTAGGTGATAGAAGCTGTGACATCCCTGTCCTGGGCAGTTAGCTGTTCCCAGGGGAGGGTGGTCTGTCTCTCTGTGGAACACAAAGGCCTGGATGCCTCCAACTTGTCCCCAGGAGGTAATCTTTAGCAGTGTCCCAGGAGGCCAGCCATTTTCCCAGGAGCCAGGATGGGCCTTATCTGTAGTTTCTGAAACAAAAGCTTTAACATACACATTACTTGTTAGACTTATAACTTTTTTCCTTAAGCTAAAATTTTCCAAGTCTTGAGTCCCCTATCAATATGGCAACTGAATGCAGTGCATGATCCAAGATTTTCTTTTGTATAATGGGCATCATTGGGACAACTGGAAATGCCTGAATGTTGTCTGAAGATTACAGTATTTTATCAATGTTACTTTCCTGATCTTGAAAATTATACTGTGGTTAAGAGAATGACCTTGGTTTTAGGAAATACACACTGAAGTATTTGGGGGTAAGGGGGTATCATGCCTGCAACTTATTCCCAGACGGTAGAGGGTAAAGTGTGTGTAGAGGAAGAAAGGGAGGGAGAAAGGGAGGGACATAAACAAATGTGGCAATGTTAACATTTGGGGAAATCTGGGTGAAAAGTATAAAGGAATTCTTTGTACTGTTCTTGCAACTTTTCTATAAGTCTGAAATTATGTCAAGAAGAAAAAAATGGAATAGTCACACAAAAGAGGAAAGACAACTTTGCCTTCCAGAGACCAGCCCCTTCCGCCTCAAGACCTGTGCACAGGAGAAAATAGGGCAGCAACTTGCAGTTGGCTTTGAGCCTGCAGGGGCAGGATTCTGTGCAAGCAAGAATCATTTGTCTATGCCCTGGCATACCCCGTGTTGCAGATTTCAAAAGGTGCTGAAAGTTCCCTAGTTCTGTGCTGTTTACCTTTCTGTACACAGGAATATTCCAGGGACTCAGTAGAATACGGTGGCTGACAAGTCTCTGCTCAGCTAAAGACACATGGAGCCCCAGTTTCTCACAAACAAATACCAAGAACAGTTTCTACCCCACTGACCGGCTCCAACCTAAACAGCGGTCCCACACTGAAAATTATTCTTCCTTCCCATTAGTTAAATCCCTTAGTGACACTCCTTATTGCAAAAAGGGATTCTTAGCCTGTAATTGTCTAATGCTCTGTGAAGGCAGAAAATTATAAGCTTTGTGTTTTTTCCATGTAAAAAATTAAACTCTGTAGTCTCTTGACACTTGGTTTTTCATTTTTTAATTAATAGTCTTTATTTTTGAGAGCAGCTTTAGGTTCACAGAATAACTGAGCACAAAGTACAGAGGTTGCACCTATGCGCACCCCCACCCCACTGCAAGCAGGCACAGTCAACCTCACCATCCACATCTGGCACCATTTGTTATAATCAATGAATCAATATAGACACATCATTATCACCCAAAGTCCATAGTTTTCATTAGAGTTAACTCTTGGTGTTGTACATTTTGTGGGTTTGACAAATGTAAAATGACATGTATCTATCATTATTATACAGAATAGTTTTGCTGTCCTA
Organism: Anoura caudifer; assembly: GCA_004027475.1. Lineage (NCBI taxonomy): Eukaryota > Metazoa > Chordata > Mammalia > Chiroptera > Phyllostomidae > Anoura > Anoura caudifer. Next base: position 36,631 of record PVKU01004604.1, on the reverse strand, counting down.
AAAATCCCCTGCACTCCACTTATTCATCCCTCCCTTACTACTCCCAAGTGCCTGACAACCAATGATCTTTTCACTGTTTCTATAGTTTTGCCTTTTGCAGAATAGTATATGTTCAGAGTGATATAGTATGTAGCCTTTTCAGACTGGCTTCTCTCACTTAGCAATATGCATTTAAGTTTCCTCCAAGTCTTTTTGTGGCTTGTGATAACTCATTTCTTTTCATCCCTGAATAATATTCCATTATATGGATGTACCACATTTTATCCATTTGCCTATTGAAGAACATTTATGTTGCTTCCAATTTTTGACAATTATGAATAAAGCTGCTATAATTATGTGTGGGTTTTTGTGCAAGTGTAACTTTTTAATTCATTTGGCTAAATACCTAGGAGAATAATTCCTGGATTGTTTGGTAAGAGTATGTTTAGTTTTGTAAGAAACTGCCAAACCATCTTCCAAAGCGGCTGTACCATTTTGCAACTCCTCCAACAATGAATGAGCATTCCTATTGTTCCCCATTATTGCTAGCATTTGATGTTGCTTTGGATTTTAGCCATTTTAATGGGTGTACAGTGGCATTTCTTTGTTTAATTTACAATTGCTTAATGACGTGATATTGAGCATCTTTTCATATGCTTATTTGCCATCTATAACATATTTGGTGAGGTGTCTATTCAGATCTTTTGCCTATTTTTAAATTAGGCTGTTCATTTTCTTATTGTTGTGTTTTAAGAACTATTTGTACATTTTGGATAACAATCCTTTATTAGGTATAAATATTCTGTATTTATTGCAAATATTTTCTCCTAGTCTGTGGCCTTTCTTCCCATTCTCTTGAGGCACATAGTTTGCCCTCACCCCATTGCTATTTCCATTTCAGTGCTGGCTGCTGATCTTGCCTACAGACAGAGACTATAATTTAGCCAGCAACCCTGGCAGGTAAAAAAATAAGTGTTTTTTAAGATAAAAGTTTGTTTACTTTGGAGATGTGAAAATTATCATGCTGACCAGTAAGTCAGTTTCCAAAACTGTAATAAAACTAAAACTGAAGAGTTCTTTAAGAATTAGGTCAAAGCTACTTATTCTCTGTACTTTTTCCCCCTCTCTCCTCCTCCCACTCCCCTGTTGCTAACCCTCCATGTGATCTCCATTTCTGTGGTTCTGCTCCTTTTCTAGGTGTTTGCTTAGTTTGCTTTTGTTTTAGGTGTGATTGTTAGTATCTGTGAGTTTGCTGTCTTTTTACCGTCATATTTTTATCTTCTTTTTCTTAGGTAAGTCCCTTTAACACATAGACAGTGGGTAGAGAATAGACAAGGGGAAGACAAGAATAATGTGGGAAAAGAAGCTGAAGAGCTTATGACACATGGACATGAACTAAAGGGGGGAATGTGGGTGGGAGGGGGTGTGCAGGGTGGAGGGGAATGAAGGGGGAGAAATGGGACAACTGTAATAGCATAATCAATAAAATATATTAAAAAAAGAATTAGGTCAAAGATATAAAGAATATAAATCCTAATCTGTATTGAGTAAAAAGAACACAAATGTCAAATGTATACCTGTGCTGGATATTACAATCTTTCCATTTCTTTTCTGTAAAGATTATTTATAAGTTTCTTTAACTACCCAAACTTTATAAACTTATTGTTATCTCTTGTAAAATATTACCAGCTTCTTCAAGTCTTGCTATCTGATTGTCATTAAAACAAAGGTCCTTAAATCCCAGTTATGTAAATATTGGAGTTGTCTTTGTAAGACCAAACAGCTTTAGGTTCACTGTCTTTCTCTTTTCCCATTAGGGAATCCCCAAAGGAATTATGTCAAGAGGTTATGCTGAGTTATAACTCTCTAAGCTATAACTTTCAGTTATGCTGAAGTAATAAAGAACCCTAAAATCATAGTAGCTTGTAAAAACTAAGCTAAATTCTCACCCACACTATGTGTCTTAGTCTGCTTGGGCTGCTATAACAAAAATCCATTGACTGGGTGGCTTAAACAACAGAAATTTATTTTCTCAAAATTCTGGAGGCTAGAAATCCAAAACCAAAGGCCAGCCAATTAGGTTCTGGTGAGAGCTGGTTTCAAGACAGCCACCTTCTTGCTATGTCCTCACAGGGCCTTTCCTTGGTGCATGTGCACAAAGAGAAAGAAAGAGAACAAGCTTTCAGGTGTCTCTTCTTATAAGGACACTAATCCTATTGGACCAGAGCCTCAGTCTTATGACCTCATTAAACTATACTTGCAAAAACCCACACAACAATTAGGGCTTCAACATAGGAATTTGTGTGTGGGGGGGGGGAGGTGTGTGTGGGAAACTCTTTAGTCCATAGCACTATGTAATCAGCTATGGACCCTTGGACCCAATGCCTCCTCATCCTAGCACCCAGGGTGACAGGTCAGCCACTGTTTTGAATGCTGCCTGTTACTGTAGCAGAGGGAATACAATCCCTAGAGGATTTCACACTGGTGATTAAATGCTCAGGTCCAGAAATAGAAGTATGTCTCACAACTCATTGGCCAGAACTAGTTGCATGACCCCACCCAAACAGAAGGGAGTCAGAAGGTGCAATCTTAGCATATTCCCAGAAGGAAGGAAGCTGGAAATATTTGGTGAACAGCATTAATGACTAGCATATGAAAATAAATGGCTACTACTGAATCTAGCAAACTCTTTGGCTGAAAAATCACGCATATAAGATTTATACACCAATGTTCGTAACAGCACTATTCACAATAGCCAAAATATGGAAACAACCCAGTGTACATCAGCTGATGAATGGATAAACCAAATGTGATATACATATACAATAGAATATTTTTCAGCCTTAAGAAAAATTAAATTCTGACACATGCTACAATGTGGATGAACGTGGATGACATTATGCCAAATGAAATAAGCAGACACCAAAGGACAGATATATGAATTTTTTAACAAGGGTTTTAAAGCAGGCATCATAAAAATGCTTCAGTGAACAATTACAAACATGCTGGAAACAAGTGAAAAAATAGAAAGTCTCAGCAAAGAAACAGAAGATTTATAGAATCACTAAACAGAAATTTTAGAACTGAAAAATACAATAACAAATTTAAAAAACTCAAAGTAAAAATTAACTGGAACCTTCAAAGCCAGAACTTCTGAGGATGGACTGGCACATGTGTTGGTCTCTCGCTGCTTCCAGCCTCCAACTTGGATGATGGGAGTACCCTATAGGAGAAGCTTGTGCCTTTCATCATTGAATTGAACATAAAATTCACCCAGGAATTAGAGGGGTTGAAGGGAAATTTGGCAAGGGCTGGAAGAACTGTGATATAGGGGCTGCCCCAAGCCAATCAGATGAGCCAGCAAATAAGTGACAGTGTGCATGCACTGAAATAGAGCCTTGTTACTTGCCATGTCCAATCATGCTGTCCTGTTACAAAATATTTCTTGTACTCAAGTGTAATGGTAATACATTCACAAATTTGTTAATGCTTCCCCTCCAAGGGATGGAGTCGAACCCTGGCCGGGTAGCTCAGTTGGTTAGAGCATCGTCCTGATGCACCAACGTTGCAGGTTTGATCCCTGGTCAGGGCACATATGCTGTACAAGAATCAACCAACGAACACATAAATAAGTGGAACAACATGATCTTTCTCTCTCTCTTCCTCTCTCTCTCTCTTCCTCTCTCTCTCTAAAATCAATAAATAAAAGTTGGAGTTTAATTACCTTCCTCTTGAATGTAAGCCGAACTTAGTGACTCATTTCTAACAAACATCTGGTGGAAGTAACGGCGTGTGACTTTGAGACTAGATCATAAAAATCATTTCAGCGTCCTCCTTGCTTTCTCACAGATTGCTTGCTCTTGGTTGCTATGTCAGGAGAATGACCAAATGCTGGACAGTCCTTTGTCAACATGTCTATAAATTTAGGGTGAGTCATCTAGGCAGGAGATCCTCCAGCCCTAATCAAGCCTTCAGACGAGTGCAGCTCCAGCCAACACTTTGAAAACAGCTTCATGAGAGATGCTGAGCCAGAACCAACCAGCTAAGATCCTCTCCTACTAATAACCCTATTTTTCTGCCTAGAAGCTTTTTTTTCTAATGGGGTGAATCCCAATAAGATTCACAGGAAACTACAAAGTGACAGAATTGTGTTGGCGGAGACACCACCAGCTTAGTCTGAAAATGGTAGAGATGGCACAAAAGGAAAAGAGCCCTTTGGACCCCAAAATTCTACTAGCAGGAAGTAGGCTGAGGAAACTGCATAGCTGTAAAAACAGGCTGCCTTTCACAGAAAAGAAGGATATTCAGAAGGTAGAACCAAAAGCATAGCAGGAAGAGCCATAGAGAATGTACAAATTGTCAATAAGCGCATGAGATTACATCTTGGGGAAATGCATCAGGAAAATGCAAATCAAAACCACTGTGAGATATGACTTCACATTTATTAAGACATATAGAGTTAAAAAATGGACAATAACATGTGTGACAAGAATGTAGAGAAACTGGAATCCTCCTGCATTACTAATGGGAACGTAAAATGGGACAGTTGCTTTGAAAAGCAGTCTGGCTCCCTGGCTGGTGTGGTTCAGTGGACTGAGCTCCAGCCTGTGAACTAAAGGGTCACAGGTTTGATTCCCAGTCAGGGCACATGTCTGGGTTGCCGGCCAGATTCCCAGTAGGGGGTATGCAAGAGGCAACTACACGCTGATGTTTCTCTCCCTCTCTTTTTCCCTCCCTTCCTCTCTCTCTAAAAATAAATAAATAAAATCTTTTTTAAAAAAGAAAAAAAAAACAAAAAACAGTCTAACAGTTCTCCAAGAAGTTAAACAGAGAGTTAACATGTAAGCCAGTAATGCACTCCTAGTTATGCACTCTAAAGAACTGAAAACTTTTGTATGAAAACTTGTTCACAGCAACATTATTCATAATAGCCAAAAGGTGGAAACAACTGAAATGTCCTCAGTTTATAAAGAGATATACAAAATAGGACATATCCATACTGTGTAATATTATCCAGCCATTGAAAGGGATGGGACCAAAGGGCAGCTCCGTATGTTTAAGAACACTGCCTGCAGAATTCATCCTTTTTGCAATATTGAAATCATGGCAAATCCAGAAACTGATGCCCAGTTCCAATTCCCTGGTATCAGAAAATATCTCAACTCTAACACTCTCACGGGTAGAATGAATTGTGTACTGGCCGCATATGGAAGCATTGCTTTGCTGGCTTCATACTTCAAGTTAAGGTCTAAAAAAATCCAGCTGTGAAAGCAACAGAAAAGGATTCTAAACTGTACCTTATCTGTTAACTTCGTATGCCAGGAGAAGCTAATGTCAACTCATCATGTGATACTCAATTTGTACAATAAAGTATAAACCTGGAAAAAATTAAAAATTAAAAAGGAATGAAGCACTGATACATTTTACAATGTGAATGAACCATGGAATCCATGCGCTAAGCAAAAGAGTCCAGACACACAAAAGACCACATATTGTATAATTCTATTTATACGACAAGTTGAGAACAGGCAAATTCAAGGAGAGAAAAAGTAGATTAGTCGTTGCCAGAGGCTGAAGGGAATAGGGAGTGATTCAAAGATGAAATGTTCTGAAAATTGCATAGCAGCGATGGTTGCCGTATATTTAGTAAATATACTTAAAACCCCTGAATTGCGTACTTAAAAATGGTAAATTTTATGGTATGTTAATTATACCTTTAAAAATATTATCCACAAGCAACAAGTAAAAAGGATACATGGACAAAAACTAGCGGGGGTGGAAATGGGAGGGGGGTGGGGAGGGCTGGGGCAGTGCGCTGGAATGGGAGCAAAAGACAGAAAACTGTACAAGAACAACAATTAAAATAAATTAAAAATAAATAAATAAAATAAAAAAGATTGTATAACTTAATGTAAAAAAATAAATAAATAAAAATATTATCCACGGAAACTCATTCCTGGACAGAAATCAGACTGAGTCCTAATGAAGGAAATGTCAACATTTCCCCCACCAGATTTGAGAACTGCTATGGACCAGTGACTCAAGTGTGCCTCTCAGTTCCCACTTTTTAATCAGCAATGTCTATAATGGTTATCTTTTGACTGTCCTGCCATTGTATTGATATGCAGGCAATAATGACTTGTCTCTTTAAGTCACAGGAATTCAGACTGAGAGGAGCTGTACTTAAGAAATTATATCCACAGAGTCTCATCTGCAGCTGGTCTAATTTAGATGGTACATTAGTTTGCTCTGGCTGCCATACAAAATACCACAGACTGGGCGGTTTAAGCAACAGAAATTTATTTTCTCACAGTTCTGGAGGCCAGAAGTCCAAGATCAATGTGTAGAGAGGTTTGGTTTCTTCTGGGACCTCACTACTTGGTTTACAGATGGCCACCTTTTCACTGTGTCCTCACATGGTCTTTCCTCAGAGCACACACACCCCTGGTGTCTCTTCGTGTTCCTCATTCCCCTTTCTTACAAAGGGTATCAGTCAGATTGGATTAGAGCCCACCCTAACGGCCTCATTTTAACTTAATTACCACAAATGCAGCCACATTCTGGGGTACCTGGGATTAGGGCTTCAACATGTGAATTTGGGGCGGGGGGAGACACAATTCAGCCCATAACAGGCAGCAAGTGTATTGTATATTTGGTAAACGTTGTATTTTCCTGATGTTTCAACATCTCCTCAAACAGGCTGTGAACACCCCACTAGGTGACCAGGTGCATCAGTGTGATAAGGCCAGTTCCTGCAACAGGTTCACTTCTTGCCATCTGCTGACCGTAACCTCTTGACGTTCAAGTACACCAACAAAATTCCCTTATGCCTCTTGCTTGTGTACTCCACCCTGACCCCGTAAAAGCACTTTCACATGGGTCCTCACTCTCTTGGCTCCCTGCCTGCTTGGTTGAGCCCACTCCGTCCGCACTCCTCCCTGTGGCCCCCTGCATGCCAGACCTCCCTCTTCTAGGACCTGTGAACAAATCCTCTAATTTCACATGTTTCCCTGAGTGTAATTTCTATCACCTTGGTGGAATAATCCTAAAGACTCCATCAGGGGTCTCACCCCCCAGTTCACAACACAGCAAAATTCTGAACTCTCTGCTCATTGATGAGATGAGAGGAGACTTTGGGGCCCTTGGGAAAGATGAGTGTATTTTTCATGTGGGAGGAAAGTAAATAATTTGTGACCAGGCAGAGGCAGACTGTGATAGTTCTTGATAATATTCCCCTGGAGAGGTAAAGCTTATTGCCCCTTCCTTTAAGTGGCAGATGGACTTAGTGACTTGCTCCTAACAAATAAAATATGGTGGAAGTGACAGCATATTTCTTCCAAGACTAGGTCATAAAAGTCACTGGAGTTCCCTCACTTAGACTACTCACTCCAGGGAAAGTTGGCTCTGAACTCTCAAGCAGCCTGTGTAGAGGCCCCGAGGCAAGGAACTGAGGCTTCCTGCCAAAAGCCACATGAGCGAATCATATTGGAAGATCATCCAGACTCATTTAACCTTTCAGATGACTGCAGCCTCAGCTGACATCTCTACTATAATCTCATGAGAGACTCTGAACAAGAATCATTCTGCTAAGCTGCTTCCAGATTCCTGACCCCAGAAACTATGTGAGATAATAAATGTTTATTATTTGAAACTGCTAAGTTTTGGATAAAACCATGCCCCCTGTAGTTCTCATTGTTTAATCCACCTCTTACCCAAGGGCTGTTTTTCTCTTGAGTTCTTCACTGTGAATAATTATGTCAACAAATTCATAAGTGATATCTCTCTCCTGATCATCCTCCCCACCTACTAACTAACAAATATTGAGACAGGGGAAGTAAAGTTTGAAGAGGCTTAGTTCTTGAGATGTGTTTGCTTGTGTACAATGTACTTTAGGAGAGGCTGGGAAGGTTTGGGGACAAAAAGGGTGCCAAAAGGCTCCTAGGTAGAAAGAACTCAAAAACAAATTTGTTCTTTCTCCCTTCCTCTCCTTCTTCAAGTTGTCATGTCTCAACAACTGCCAGACATGAGAAATAGGAGACAATTTATTCCACATTACCCAAACTGTAGGCAAAGCAGAGACAAAGAAGAGGAGTGCAAAATAGGCCTAAAATCCCCCCTTTCTAATTATTTGCAGTAAGGAGGGCCAAATCACTTAAGGGTTGTGGGGAAGAATGAAGAGGGCAATTCAGATGAATGGACAGGACTTGGTGCCAGGAGTTCAGAAAAGGTTACAGAGATCCCTTCTCTTGGTCAGGATCCAGGACTTCTTCTTGGATGACGAAGATGCTTGAGACCGTTCATTCAGAGAAACTGATCTGGTACTGCTGTTGTAGGATACGGTGCCAGAGGGATGGCTCAGAATCAGAATCAGACATTTTTATTGTCGAAGTAGCAGAGGACCGCTGGAAAAAGATAAGGGAATGAGGGAGGTGAAAGTCAGAGCGTGGAAAGAAAGTGGCAAGCAGGGTGAGGCCAAAAAGAAGTCTCTAAAAACCTCTCACCCTCTCTCCACACTTTCTCTGTCCTGACCCACCCATGTCCCCTCCTTCCCAGGCCCCTCCAGACCACTCACCACAGGTAACATATAGGACAAACACCATCCAGCCAATGAAATAGCTCCACCCAATGGGGATCGATAAATTCCACTTCAACTCAAAAATCCAGACATTAACAGGAAACAACAGGAGGGTGGAGAAAATGAAGACAACTAGGAGACAGGAAGCAGAGATGTCTTGCCCACCCAAGTATCCCATAGGGACTTTTCCTCATCTGCTGAGCTACAGCTGCAAACCACAATTCCCACCAGTGCACATGCAGTACACAGTCCCAGAGGTTCATGGGAATCAACCCCTCACCTCCACCTCTCCAGGGACCAGAAAATGACAGAAATCAGTTTTCAGTCAACAAATACCAGTTCTACCAGTTCTGTTCTGCCACCACCCACAAAACTGTTACCTCACTCCCAAAGAAAGGAAGAGGGAGAAGTGCCTGGGAAGATGTGGGTTGGGAGAAACTAAGGACCTTTTCCAGAGCTAGGGGGCACCTTCACAGAAGCTCATGAAAATCCCAATCCAGCCAAAGTAGGGCACTCTCCGAAGACCAGGTATGTACACCAGGTGCAACCAAATGGTGAAGATGAAGCCCAGCACCAGGGCCATGATGAAGGTTATCTTGGCCATTCCAAAGACTGGGTAATTAGTCCACAGCTTAAAACTATCTGGGGAAAAGGAGAAAACAGGATAAACTAAGGACTGACAATAGACAAAATGAATCAAATGAGCAAGTATGAGAAAATGTTCAAGCCCATTGATAACAAAAGAAATGCACATTTGAGATAACAATAAAATACCACTTTCATTTATTAAACAAGCAGTGGTCTTTGATGGAGATTGTTTGATAATCCTAACCACACAAAAACAAATTCCTTGCCCTGGCTGGTGTGGCTCAGTGGATTGAGCACTGGCCTGCGAACCAAGGGGTCTCCGGTTTGATTCCCAGTCAGGGCACATGCCTGGGTTGTGGGCTGGGTCCCCAGTGGGGGATGTGCAAGAGGCAACCACACATTGATATTTCTCTCCCTTTCTTTCCCCTTCCCTTCCCCTCTCTCTAAAAATAAATAAATAAATAAAATCTTTTTTAAAAAACAACAAATTCCTCAATAGAAAAAATAGGCAGAGAAATTGAACTGCAATTCTCAAAAGAAGAAATCTGAATGTCCAATAAATACATGAAGCTCAACACAAAGAATTGCAAATTCAAAGTGACTTTTTAAATCTATTAAATTAGCAAAGATCAAAACAAAAGTAACTATATCTAATGTAGGGAAGGATTTAGAAAAAAAAGAGATGCTCTCACACCCTGCTAGTGGGCAGCAGTTTCTGGTGAGTGATATGGCACAAAAACAAAAAACCCTAAATGCTTCTTTTTGGAATTTACATTAAGGAAGTAATCCAAGATCTGCACCAAAATATGTACATATCTTCTCTGAAGAGATATGTATATGTCCAACAAGAGATTTGTCAAATAAATTATAGTGTACTCATACATTGGATTATTATATGTTAATAAAAATGATGATGTGACAGAAGATTGTCTCCAAATAGTGTCTCTAGGAATAAAGGAGAAACTGGGGAGGCAGCCTGAAAGTTGGAGGTTGGAGACTCACTTCGCTATGTGGATCTATGTTTTTTGAGTTTTGACTCTGTATATATTCTACCTGATCAAATAAATTTTAAACATAGGTGACATTCTAGAATAATTATTTAATGATATGAGCAAATGCTCACAACTGAAAAGTAGAATGATTCCAATTTTTAAAAAAATATATATATTTATTAAAATACAAATAAACAATAATTCAATTGTATGCCTGAAGCCTATATAATTTTATTAAAATGGCACCCCAATAAATTCAATAAAAAAGTAAAAAATAAAATAAAAATTATGTATCTATTTATGTGTATTTATTTTATGTATATATATGCATGAAAGACTGGAATTATATCCATTATAATGTCAACTGTGATTATATCTGTGTGGGGAAATTTTAGGTGATTTTTATTTTCTTTCTTAAACTTTCTGCATTTCCCACAATAACTGTGTAATTTTTTAATTTTTTTTAAAGATTTTATTTATTTATTTTTGGAGAGAGGGCAAGGGAGGGAGAAAGGGAGAGAAACATCGATGTGAGAAAGCAACATTGATAGATTGCCTCACATATGCGCCCGACCAGGGACCGAACCTGCAACCCAGGCATGTCCTCTGAATGGGAATAGAACTGGTGACATTTAGCTTCATGGGATAATGCCTAACAGAGCCACACTGATCAGGGTTGTGTGATTTTTTTAAATTAAAAAGTTATATATTTCATTTAAATATATATAAAGTTAACAGTCATTGCTGGCAAAAGTGCAAGGAAACAAGCCTTCTCATACATTATTAGTGGAACTATAAATTAATATCAGACTTTTTTAAAGCAACATGGGAAATGTTATTAAGGGCCTTAAAATATTTATACTATTTTTATAGTAGGCACTTAGACAGACAAGAGTAGAGCAAGGATGATGGGCCAGGTCAGAAGGTCACCAGGGCAGAAAGTCCTGAGTGCCTAGCAACAGGCAAAACTGGGAAAACAGGGACCTCACCTCCAGGTAATCTTTCCTTCCCTAGCATTCACTGGTCATATGGTTTGGACCCTCCCCTGACCTTTCCTCCCCTGGTATATTGCTAGTTATGTGGGTTAGACCCCCCTTAAAGGGGGAAGGACAAGGAGGCTGGAGAGTAGCCCTTAAGCCCCCAGCACAGCAAGGTTCTGACCCGAATCAAGTATATCTACATCTCAGTTGTGTTTCAGCTCCAGGCCCAGAAATGCAGCAAAACCAGACAAGCAATGCTGTGGCTGACACTGACACCAGGATCAGCTGCACTGGCTAATGACTTCCTGCTCTGGCACCAGCCAATCAGTAGAGACCACACCCTGAAAGGACACACCTGGAAAGCTATGAATATTCTGTTGGGATTCTCCCTGAGACTTCCAGATAAATACCATCAAGCCTAGGGCCCAGCAGCTCTCTCTCTATGGAGCCTACCCATGCCTTTCCACACACCCCTTCCCCCATGCTTTTTTCCTTGCCTTTCTTTTTCTCCTAAGCACCAAGGGCCCTTCTTCTGCCTCTGTAACTTGTTTCCTGAGCCCATTACTTCTATGGCTCACGTCTTCTACCTCTGTGGCTTTCTGAATAAACTTTCTCTTATAGTTTGAGTCTTGATTCTGAATTCTTTCCTAGCCAGAACTCAAGTACCAAGGCCAGTCTGACTCCACTAGCCTAACACCTGGTACATTTTCACCACCAACAATTTGATCCAGTAAACCCACTTTGGGAAATCAATACCAAAGAATTAATATTAAACACAGAGAAAACTTTATGATTAATAAATTCTGTTGTTTCCATCTTCCTCAAATATGAAGTTAGAAATAAATTTGCCAGGAATAATAGAAAAATAAAATAGTCAAGTAAGAGGTGATAAATTTATTAAGTTGAATACTATAGTCACTTAAGGAAAAGTTTATTATATCTTGCAAAGATAAATTTTAAAATAATATAAATTAAATAAAATAATTTAAAATATATAAAATTGCTAATGAAGAATGAACACAACTATGTAAGTCATTTAAAATATTTTCACTTTTTTTTTAAAGCCTGGAAAAAACTGGGTGCTCAACATGCTGCTAGTGGCTGTCTTTGACTAGCACTACAGAGCAAGTTAGGTGCTCACGTGAATTTTGGAGAAAGACACACCTGAGTTATAATTGTAAACATGCCATTATTAGGTTAATCCAGATGAATTGCTCTTTTTTATACGTGAAACACAGTCAAATGTTGGCCATTTCATGTGGTCCAACCTAACATCTTTACGACCCTGAGCAAGGTACTTAATCTGAGCCTCAATGTTCTCATCTGTAAAATAAGGATAATTGCCCCATCAGAGTTGATTGAGGATTAAAATGAGCAAACAGAATAAGTGTGCGATAAATGATAGCTTTTGTTTCCCCAAATATATTGTAATAAGAGTGTATTGCCCTGGCTGGTGTGGCTCAGTGGATTGAGCACTGGCCTGTAAACTGAAGGATTGTTGGTTCAATTCCCTGCCAGGGCACATGCCAGGGTTTCGGGCCAGGTCCCCAGTTGGGGGAGTGGGAGAAGCAATTGATTGATGTTTCTCTTGTACATCGATGTTTTCTCCCCCTCTCTTTCTCCCTCCCTTCCCCTCTCTCTGAAAATAAATAAATAAAATCTTTATTAAAAAAACGCATTACTTTCATAATGGATGAAAATAATAGCTATGTAAATTTTTTTAAATGTTAATAAGAATGAAGAAATGGAAATGGGTAGGGGGTGAGGGTCAAAGTCTCTGGTTTCCACAGTCTCTGAGAAAGGAGACCCAAACCTGGAAAGTGAGAGGCCAGCAGGATGTGACATTAACAAGATGGGAATGAAGCAGCTGCAAGAAGCCAGGAAGGAAAGGGCAGGAAAACCACATGCGGAAACCCATAGCTGGCCTAGAAAAGCAAAGCCTAAAAAGTCAAAAGGAAGAACAACGGCTGTGACCAGGGCCTGGGGGAGAGCACTCTGGGAACTCCTCCCAAAGCTCTGCTATGCAAGCCTAGAGAAAGGAAATGCCACCTTGATGGGGCTTGTCTCCCAGGATAACAGTTATGTGATGAATGAGTGATTCACATGCGCTAAGAGGCCAGGCCCCTCACCACGTTTTTATAAGTAGACTTGACTGCAAGCCTTATCAAAGCAATAACACTTTCCACTGGCCAGGCTGGGAGAGCAAAAATGAGCCTTGGTGCCAGTCTTGGTGCCAGTGGAGTCATCTTACCAGCCAAAACAGTGAGGATGACCAGAAGGAGGGGACAAGAACACCAGGGTATAAATGGAGAGGTGAAGGCAGGCTGGAGGCCAGGGGTAGACAGTCTCACCTTTCGTGTTCTCTGAGAAGGGACAGTCCTTGGATCTGCAGATCTGAAGGAGTCCCATGGACATGATAACAGCCGATGTGTAGATTCTACAAGTAACATTTGTGGGCCAGCGTTGGTAGAAGCGGCTGGAAGAGAGATACAGCCATTTCGTGGAGAAGGCCATGATCAGCAGCAGGATGAAGGCAATCAGGCTGAGCCCTGAGGCCAGCTTCAGCCCCCTCCACTGGGAAATGTGTTTAATTTCCATCTGAGGGCCAAAGGAGAGTCACAGTTGTACATCACAGGCAACTGCCTGTTTCTGTTGGGGGCAAAGATGAAGTTCTGCACCCCCTCTTCTTGTCCCAGGTTCATCACTGTCATCTACCTTTGCAACCCTTGCCTTCCTTTCCAGGCTTCTAGTGCTCATCGCTTTCTCCTCCTGACCCAGGGAACTCACCCCTAATGTCCCCTGTCCCCATCTTGAGCATCCTCTTTATCCCCTTTTATCCCCCACCCCATCTCCCCTTCCCTTCCTAGGCCTACTTGTCTCTCATCTTCTAAACATGTTCATCAGGCAGAGCAGTTGCCACCCCAGGGCCTGAGATCTGGAAAAGAACAACCCCTTCAGCAGGACAGGGCCCCTAACTGCCATGGAATATTCCAGGAGGGGGGGCAGGCAAATGGGGGAGGGGCCCACAGCTTCAGCTCCAACTCATTCTCAACTCCCTGCTCCTCAGGTCCCAACTCAGAACTGTGGCTCTTACTCCTCCCTTCACCTAAGAGCAATGGTCTCTGAGAGTCTTCTTTTCTCTTTCTATTTCATCTGCCCTAACACCAACCCCAAATACTCACTGATGGAGCAGGAGGACAGAGAAGACGTCTGTCCCCAGGAAAACACTTGCTCATGTTTGCAGAGATGTAACTGACCTTCTCACTACTTCCCCCAACCCCTTCACCTCTCTCTCACCGCCACTCACTTCCAGTCAACAGTTGCCATTCCCCTCCCTCTTCTTTCTTTTTAGGTTTTTTTGGCTCAGCTTTAGAAGGAGGAGGACGTAGGATAAGGGCAGGGTATGTGGATGCCATGCAGCCTGAGATTTTCCTAATCTCCCTTTTAAATTACAGGAAAAGAAATCTGAGTTGCCTGTGGCAGGTTGATCATAGGAGCTTCCAGACCTTGGTTAGCCCCTGGAATTCTCATGAGGTGCAAGCCTTTCAGATGTGGGGTATAAATTTGAATCCCACCAGAGTTGGTTTACTTTGTGGAGTCAATGATACATGTGGTTAAGCACACAGGCTTTAGGGTTCAAAAGGCAGAGGTGTGAATAATGGGCTTTCCTCTTAACAACCTTGTGAACCTGGATGAGTCATAAAAGCTTCTTTGTGCCTCAGTTCACTCATCTGTAACACGGGGACAGCAATACTTGTCTCAGACTTGGTTTGAATGTTGAATGAGATCATGAATAAAAAACACTCGTTGGTTCATATTAAATTCCCAGAAAGTGGTGGTTGTTATTGTTAAATTGTCATTTTAATTGTTTTTGTGCTCTCTCACTAGCAAATCGAGATGGAACAAAAACAAAAAGGGTTTTTTGGCAGACATCCTTGAATATTAGTGGCTAATAATGATAAAGCAGAACCTAAATTAATTTAAGTAAAAGGGGAGTCAGTCCTGAATCTTGAGGTCATGTGCAAAGCTGAACTTCAGGAATGGTAGGAGTCCAGAATTCACACACTAGTAATCCAAGACCATGGTGCTGTCATGGTCAGCATGGTTGGGTGAGGCCCCACTTCCAAGTCACAGACTTTTTACTGTGTGTCTTCACATGGGGCTAGGGAGCTCTGTGGCATCTGTTTTATATGGCACTAATCCCATTCAGGAGGGCTCCACCCTCATGACCTAATAACCCCCCAAAGGCTCACATCCTGATACTATCAACTTAGGGGGTTGTTTTCCAACACATGGATTTGGGGGGACACAAACATTCAGACCCTACCACTCTGACTTTGGTCTTGCTTCTCCTTGAACATCTTGCTCTTCCTCTGCAAACCAGCCTTCTCCTCTCCTCTAGTCCACATAATGAGACACTACCTACCTCTGGCCATCAGAGAGGAGACTTCTCAGTCTCAAGTCCAAACACTCTGGCTCTGCCAGGGACAAATGCCATCCCTAAGACACTAAGCCATGGTCAGGAGCACCTGAATCTGGAAGCTGACCCACAAACTAATGACAAGTAGGGAGTTTGCAAACAAACTCCCTGGCTGCATCGGCCACAGGTTGGGGTAACTCTGAGGCATGTTCTCAGGTATGAAAGAGGGGGGTGCTGTGCCTCCTGGAAATGTCATTCATGCAGAGCTAGTGATCATCAGGGTTATTTCCTTCCTTGGATCTGTTTTAGTTTTTCCTGGAGTATCTAAGAGTTTCTAATCATAACAAATAGTTCTAACAGCAACACAAAACAATGTGCAAGAATCTTGGAAATACAATATTTTCTGAAAAACAGAATACCCAGAAAAATACACCATAAACATGATACTATTTGTATAGAGATCATAAACAAGTTACAAATAAACAAAACAGCATATGCATACATATTGTTATGATTGCATGGTTTTAAAAAAACAGTGGAATGATAAACGCAAAAAAAAAATAATACTGTCTGTTTCTCCAGAAAAGCAGGGGAAAGGGTCAGGGAGGATCCCATGGCGCACACACATCGTTGGCTGTAGGGTATTGGTTCCTGATTTGGGTGAAAGGTTCATTACATTAGAATCATTTATAACTAACATATATTTCATATAATCCTGTGAATGTATAAAAAACTGCTTTTCAAAGGTAATTAAAAGAGTTCAAGAAAGGAAACGTAATCTTAGTGGTTACTAGCTCTGCATTGAAAGATATTTATAAGTCACAATACCTAAGCTAAACACTGTTAATTGAGTTTCATCTTTTAGAATCAACAGATAGACAAAGCACGGAAGACTCATGACAGCTACAAAAGCAAACAAAGTTGTTATCAGCCTTGATGTTGCCCAAGTAAAAGCCTAGAAGAGGTAAACTGGAAAGTGGAAAGAAGAGAAGAGAGCTGAAGGGACTGGAGGGACACCTGACAACAGGCTCTCTATATAAGGTTGTGCAAGATGTGCTCTGCACAAGAGCACACAGTGGAGGGGTGAGTGAAAACTGAACTCCAGTCCTTATTTTGCCTGACAAGCCATGCCCCTCTAAGAGAGCTCCCCTGGCCTTGAGGAAGAGGCACTTTGTTCTGTATTTCATAAAGGTGCTGCTCCCCACCAAGCCATTCACTGCTCCATCTATTCAGAAGGAATAACTGTCTTTTAACCACAAAGTAAAAGGCACGAAGGTGCCTTATGGGCCATCGGCAGTACTGGCCAACTTTCTTGTAAGGCTGTGTATCAGTGAGAATTCTTTGGTTGCAAGCACAGACCCAAACTCAGTTAGGCAAAAAGGAATGTATTAGGGAATACCGAGTAAACACAGACTCAAAGAGGACGCTGAACATCTAGGCCTAAAGCTAAACGGGAACCAGAGAAACATGGGAAGGTGGATGCTCTGACTGAACCCACCAGAACCACATGGACTTGGGGAAGAATAGTTTCCCGGAAGAAAGGAAGCCAAGCATTCAAAAATTAATGGTAATGTTACAGAGCAACAGAAGGTCCGTTATTGTCTGCTGCCTTATGGAAAGATGCCTCTCAAAGCCAGAGATTTGTGAAAAGGAAAGGAAATGTTTATTTAATGCTATACAGAGTTAAAGTAGTAACTTAACATCTTCATTAAAATATCAAAGTCCTTTAGGATACCCACAGACACCCACAGTGCTTCCCATCTCCCTCTGCCCTAATTCAGGGTACCGTAATTGCAGGGAAGAGAAGCACACGTCTGGGATCCAGGCTCTTGACACCGTCAGCTGTGTCGTTGTCCAGGCAGGATCTGTAATTAATCCAAAGCCATGTGGCACCTTCTCATGGCCTACTGGCAAGAGTTCTTTCACCCTTCTTCCAGGCAAAATCTCTCTTGTTCCCAGGCCACGCAGCCAAAGGGAGCACCCCAAAGCCGCGTGGTCCTTCTTCTACCAAAGCTGTGGGGAAGGGGTCCCCACTCTGGCAAAGCCACGTGGCTCTCCCTCTTCACCAAAGCCGCAGGGGTCTGCACTCTGGTGAAACCACATGGAATCTCCTCCCTCTTGCAAAGTTGCAAGAGGGTCTCCACTCAGGCAAAGCCAAGTGGCAATTCTCTGCTAAAGCCACATGGTGATTTTCCCTCACAGGGATGTGAGGGTCCTAACTCTCATGAAAGCTCGCGGATTCTCTCTCAATGGCTGCCGCGTCTCCATATAAATCCCGGCGCCAAATCTCTTCTGTACCCCCATTTCCAATTCCTCCTACAATCAGTTACACCTGCCAGCATTCCTGTATATTCCAAGTTTTTTGGGATGCCATCATGAGTCTGGGCAGGTGTGTCCCCATTTTCTAGAGCCAATTTTCTCCAAGCTCCCACACAGGTGCTTTAACTTGGGGTTCCTCCCCCAGTCACCTCTTGCGGGGAGTCCTTTCCATCCCCTTGGCTCAGAGCATGACCACAGCTATTTAACACATCTAAGCTACCAGCCAAAGGCTATAGATATGTTAAATGACCATGCCATGGATTAGCAGCTCTGCATGTCCCTGCTCCATGTGTCCCTTCCCCCAACTCATACCTGTGGGGGAAGGGGTGAGGACATCCTCTATGTCCCTCTAATATTTCCTGGACACCCTGAGTTTTGGGCCTCATTCCAAATCCCTATTTTTGGGGCTCCCCTCCTGGCTGCACCCTGCATCAGTAACTTGCTCACGTGGGTACAGAGAGCAGCCAGAATGGAGTGCAAGGTTAGGAGGTTTCTGAGAAGGAAACTGCCCACCACTCCATCGGTGAGGACAGGTGCCAGGTGCCTGGACATCCCTTCTGGGATGTAGCCTCTCAGTGATAGTGGGCAAGGCTGACCTGGAGAACAGGAACTTGGGCTACACAACCTTATTGGTCACTCCTTGATTGTCCACGTGGACTTGTATTGCTGCCTGCATGACACTCAGGAACAGTCCCACTCCAGGCCAACTCACCCTAGCACATGTGTCAGTGCGAATCTCCTTTGTGGCAAGCCCCCAGGCACTGACATTGCTAGGATATTTCAATGGTCAGAGTCTGCAAACTCCAAGTTCCCTCTCTTTTGCGTCTGTGAAAGTGTGCATTCTTCTTTCATGGGGGTCTGTTGGTGGTGCTGTGTTTCTCAAACTCTAACACGTGTGCTGATGACTTGGGTATCTCCTTAAAATGCAGATGCCTCCCCCACAGCAGGCTTCCAGTTCGTGCCCATGCTGCTGGTCTGAGGATCACACACTGAGTAGGGAGGCTGTAGGACACTGGGGTGGCTGGGCCCTCTCCCCCAGAATGTCTCAGCCTGTAGGGTTTGGACATACAGAAAAACGGTGGACAGACCTGCTTGTCGGCATGTATCCTGCTTGCTTGGCTCTGCCTCTGCGGAAAGTTTCATTGCCTTTTATATACCACTGAACAGAATTGAGAAGAAAAACAAATTGCTGCCAAAAGACAAAACAAGAAGTGACCTCGAAATTAAGAATTTCTGCCACAGACTGGGAAAAAATGTTTTCAAATCACATATCTGGTAAAGGAATTATCCAGAATACATAAAAAACTCTCAAAACACAATAATAAGAAAATAAACCACCCAGTTTTGAGAAGGCCAAAGGATTTGAACAAACACTTCACCAAAGCAGATATTCAAGTGGCCACTAAGCACATGAAAAGATACTCAGCACCACTGTCATTAGGGAAATGCAAATTAAAACCACAGTGAAATACCACTATACAACTATTAGAATAGCAAGAAAAGCAAATAAAATTAATTTTCTGGGTTTTTATGTTGTACGTTGTGTTTGTTAGCTTTTAAAAATAAGTGATTTATTATTTTTTGAGGCTTTAAACCTTTTTTTTTTTTTTTAGAGAGAGAGAGAGAGGGAAAGGGAAGGAGAAAGAGAGAGAGAGAAACATCAACGTGCGGTCACCCCTCATGTGCCCCCAATTGGGGACCTGTGGCAGACCTTTCTGCGTGGCGTGGGCCCAGCTCCCACTTGGAGATGCACAGGACCCACGCCAACAGATAGGTTCTTTCACATGGGTAATCAAATTTGCAATATACTTAGGCTGTTTTTGAGATTTGCTGCTTTGCTGAAACCCCCTCACCCTGCAAGTACCTTGCAGGGCCCAGTGTAAGCCTGCCTATTCATTTGCTAATGTCCTTTTTCAGTGATGTAATGAGGGGCATTGGCTCCTTGGTTGTAACCGGGATAGTGAAGAGAATCCATCTTGGAATGTAAGGAGCTAGGATTAGAATAAAGGCCTATGATGGTGGAGGCCGAGGCTTTGGCTCCCCTTGAGAGAAAAGCCTTGCGGTTATCCTTATTCCTCCACCAGACTCGGTAGTCTGTGCGTATGTTTTAATTCATCCATAATGACGTGGATACTGCTGGCCGGTGTCCACAACAGGGACCTGGCCCACAACCCAGGCATGTGACCTGACCGGGAATCAAACCAGTGACCCTGTGGTTCAGAGGCCCATGCTCAATCAACTGAGCTACACAGCCAGGGCAGGTTTTAAACCTTTTTATTTGCATGTTTAAAAAATTGTGCATTCCAATAATTAAAATCATTTTAACGACAAAAAATGGCACTCTGATTAAAGTGCATTTTACAGCCTGCAGGACACCGTGGACCAGTTGGATTTTCACTCTAGGTCTCACTGTCCTCCCGCCCAGCTCTTCCCCCACCAATATGAAAGTTTTTTCCTTCCCTGCCAGCCAGCCAGGCAGATGGGAGAGGCAGGTGCAGCCTTCGCTGTCAGTAGTTCTCTGATGTGAAAAAGGACCACAGAGTCATTTAAACTGATCCAACTTCTTTGTGTCTTACAAAGTTAAACAGCTAAAAGAAGTAAAATATGAGAGCAATGCTTATGGAATGTACAGTGCATATTGGAGGTGCGGACCTCATTATGATTTACCTGCTTGCTTCTGCTATTCAATCGTTTGTTTGGAAGGCAGTGGATTTTTCTCTTGCGTTTCTGTCTTCTTCAATTTCAACTTATCGAATTTCTCAATCTCAGCCATACCAGGTTTATCAGACATGTTTGCTGAGGAAGCCAAGCCAGGTGCATGAACGAGGGGAGTCCCATCCGCTCAGGGACTGCCACCCAGAGGTGTGATTTATCATTTTTGATCATTTTAAATAAAAACTCATTTTTGTACCATATTTTTAATTCATATTTTGTATTCTTTTTCTTTAGAAGGACCCCATAAAATGAATTCAACTCCAACCCCTTCCCACCCAAGGCAGCTTCAGATTTCCAAAGGTAGATGGAGTGGGAACTGTTTCAGAAGTGAAGAGTAGTGTGATTCCACGGGCCAGGGGACAAGTGGGTAAGCCAACTAGTGAAAAGGAGAAAGTACAAAACTGCAGCAAGGAGGAGTGAGATGCGACTCAAGGTCAAATGTGCTGGGTCCACCGCAGACCATGCAGGGCTGGGGCAGGGGCGGGAAGGAGGGGGTGTGCTGCCAAGCCAGAAGGGCGTCCAGGTTGGATCAGAGGGAAATCCCGGGAATTGTTTCCTTTTGCTCTCTTTGCTCCCCTGGCTCTGCCTCGGGCCACTGGAGGGCAGAGATTGGGTAGTTTGGACAGGGTGTGCCAGGGAGCAAGTTCGGGCGCCCCTCAGGCCTACATCTGACTGGTGGAGGAACTGTCACAGGAGAGGTACTCCTGCCTTGGATAGTGTACCGGCCCGCTGAACCGGCCAACCCCGAACACCGGAACGAGCAGAACCCAGGTAGCTGAAGAGAGGCGGGCCCTGCTAGGAAGGCGGGAGGAAAGAGACACTTTCAGGAACAGACAGAACTAGGCTGAAGGGCTCTGGGAAGGACCTCAGGAAGTGGGCTGGAGCATCTGTGGGGCCAGAAGGAGAGGGAGGATGGCTAGTGAGCAGGCTGCAGGGAAAGTGAGGATGCCTCTCATCCACCTGTGGTCATGATTGCATCCCCCCTCAGCTCACCAGTGATAATGGCCACAATGATGTTGACCCAGAGGTCATCAAAGGGCCAGTGCAGAGAGGTCGTGCCCTGTCTTATCTGCATTATTAACAGCTCCCCATGCATGGAGGCCACAAACCTGAGGAGCAGGAGCAGGATTGTTGAGGGGAGAGAGAGCACATACTGACTCAGAGGGAGACACTCCCAATGGGGCCCAGCTTCCCCACCCTGTCCTCTCAGGTGCCTCCCTGAGGCCTGAGACACACCTGTGCCTTTCTGAAGCCTGTGAAAATATGAGTTTTTTTCACCTCCCCAGCATGACAGAATGTGAAGGATCAGAGTGATGACAACTCCAGGACTGTCCAAATGGGTCATTGAATCTCTCTACCAGCTGGGACATTTGTGGGGACCCCTACCACCCCCACCAGCCAAGGAAGCACTAGGAGACTGATCCCTCCTTCCACACCTACCAGAAAGTTGCAGAAGGTGACTCAGAGGAAGGGCGAGAAGCAACACAGGGTGGAGAGGAGGATGGAAACTAGCAGGAGGTAGTACAGGGCTATGACAGAGAGGTAGGTACCTGGTGGAGGATGTGCAGGAGGGGTGAGAGAGAATTCAGGATTCACCAGGTTACCTACAGCCCCATGTACCATCTGCACCATCCTTCCATCCCTGTCATGCTCCCTTCTCTGTCTCCTTACCCCAGCCCCAGCCCTTCTGCCACCTACTTTCCCCACACTCATGGTGGTCTCATCCCCCCACATCCTCCCCTTTCCCACAAAGCTGTGCTTCATGCCCCTCAGCCCTCTCTGACAGGTCTGCAGAAAGATGGCACACATTCACCTACATCACCCCATAGTGCAAAGGGGCCTCTGAGACAACAGAAACATGACTGCCCTTCCCTTACTGTGTTTTCTGTGTCTTTGGAACATGTGGTTATATTTTTTGTTCCTTTATATCCCCAAAACAAGTCTTATCTGGTCTTTGTCTTCTTGTTACCCCATACGGGAACATCTGAAGTGGAGCACAGGGGCCTCCGTAGGGGAGGACGCCAGGAGGGGTGAGGAGCTGGGAGGTGCCCTATATGGGGCACGCATGTAGCTTTATGTGGGCCTCTGAATGTCTGTCTGCCTGTCTGTTTCTCTGAGAATCTCAGAGAGAGAGGGAATTTGGTGGAGAGGGGCTCCTCAACCAGGAAACTTGAAGGAGAATGTGCACCTCCTCGTGACCACTACCTTCTTTTCCTGGACTCCAATCCCCTGCTGCCACCCCTGGAATGCCCTTTGCCCAGAGCTTCCCAGGGCTGCTTCCTTCTTGTCACTTGGGTCTCAGCTCAAATATGACCTCCAGGATCTTCATCAAAGTTACACACACATGCAGTATTCTGTATCACAGACTTTGGTGTATTTTCTTTGTAGCACCCAGGGCTCCCTGAGTATATCTTACTTAATAAACTATTTACAATTGGTCACTGTTCTCTCCACCTGCTCCTCCATCCCCAGAGTGTAGGCTCCTTGAGGCAAGGTCCTTGCTTTTTTCATCTCTGTATCCTCGTATCCTGGAACAGTGCCTGGCACAGAGAAGGCACTCAATAAACAGGTGTAGAATTGATTGAATTAAACACAGAGATGTTTGATTGGTCAGGAAAAGACCTTTATTGCCAACTGACTGCCCTTTTTGTTCTGCTTTCTGCATCTTCATCTCCTGCTGGAGCCCCAGCCATAACTGGCCCTGCCCTGATTTCTTCTCCAGCCTGCAGGAGCCCCCCACTCTGGCATCTGCAAATGCACCCCCAGCACAACCTTGGA
Source organism: Anoura caudifer (assembly GCA_004027475.1). NCBI lineage: Eukaryota > Metazoa > Chordata > Mammalia > Chiroptera > Phyllostomidae > Anoura > Anoura caudifer. The sequence goes on along the minus strand of PVKU01004604.1, from coordinate 13,285 downwards.
TCCCTGTATAGCTATGAGTGGGCCAACACACTGGGGCCTTGCACCTAGTCTCCAAGCCCTGCTCCTAGCAGAACTGATCTCTGCTCTCAAAGAATCCCTTTCTAACCAGCCCCATGCACCTTTTAAAGATGCATTTGGAAACCACTGCTTCTTTAAGCACACAGTCCCCTGAAGAGCCTCAATACAGCTCCACCAACATTTATTGAGGGTTTCTCATATGCCAGGCACTGTGCTAGGTGAATCTCCAAAGTCATGGGCATGCCAAATGCTGGTGTCTTTCTCCTTGTGAGTCTCCTAGAGTCCCTGCACCTCCCATGATTGGCATGGCAGTTTCTGTCCTAGGCAAGCTGCTATGCATGAGCTGAAGGGAAGATGAGGTGACTTAGCTCACGAAAGACCTTGTGCTAGGCCTGGGCCCCACTTGCCAGCAACTGTCTGCTCCACTCTCTCTTGGTCCCTCACCTCCTTTTGCCATCATGCGGGGTCAGTTTCTCTTCTGGAAGCAGACCCTCTGGATGGGGTTGGGCAGCAACATTGCTCTCCATTCTGTGCCACTGCTTGGAGCTGTGTTTCTATGAGAGGACCAGACGAAGGCAAGAAAGCCCAGGAGGCTCACCAGATGGCCCATGATCCACAGCTTCTGTTTCTTCACCCAAACTTGGAGTCTAGAGCCGGTCTGAAGTCCAAGGCTGAGGCTGGACGCCTGATTATAGTTAGGTTGGGGGGTTTCCAGGCAGAGATTATGGATGCCAAGCTTTAGGGCAAGGAGAAAGGATTGTGAGCTTCAGGGGGCCTTGGGCCCCTGCTACTGGCCATCTTCAGTCCCTTGGGCTCCTCCACCGGGCTGCTTGTCTGCTCCATAACATCACCCTCTAATTGTCAGGGACTCTGGCCTCTAAGAGACCCAGATCCCGGGACTCTCATCTCCAGTTCTGGCTTCTGGCTGACCAGCCATGCTCAGCTCATTCTCCTTTGGCCCTCAGACCTAGAGTCTTTCCCAGAGAGAATAGTTAACATGGGGGTTGGGGGAAGAAACGGGGCACTCAGTCATCTGGGAGGGGGTAAGATCACACACACACCACATTCAGTGGAGACATGCACACATGCACACACACTCACAGACTCTCTGGATTCTTTGAGAAGAGAAAAAGTGGACTGAGAGGACAAACGAGGCACCCTGAGAATGGAATCTAATACTTTCTAGGTATAAAGGGCAGGACTGGTTGTTGCTGTAGAACCAAGCAGGGTCACTTCTGAGCTCTTAGGTCCAGATCACCATCTTTTGAGGCTGGATGGGTCCCTGCTCATTGCTGTTAGCTGTCTCAATCCTAACCCTAATCCTAATCTCCAATTCAGCTCTTTTTAACTGCATCCACCTACCTTCATTTTCCTAGGCTGTGAGCATATTGGGGACACCCACTGGCCAGGGGCTCAGCCAGCTTAACACCTATTAACAGCTCTGCACTAAGCCTTTGTCTCCATTGGCAACACACTCAAACCATCCTCATTCCGCCCAGCTCAGACAACCCTGTTCTCATTGGCTGCCTTGTCATGAAGCTTGGTCCCTATTGGTTGCCATTAGAGGTAGTGTTTCCACTGACAGCGAATCCAATAGATGGATGAGCTTTGCCCGCTGCCAGCTGTCCCAGCCTGTGCCCCCTCTGTAGCCTGCATTAGGGTTGGGGAGCACTGGGAGTTCCTGAAGAGGGACCAACAGCCTCAAGGAGCTTCTGGTGCTGGCGAAGGTGCCTTCTCCTTTCATGCTCCCCTGTGACTTCGCACACCAGCTGGGCAGGGAAGGCCCCAGGAAGTCCCTTCAGCCAGCCTGGAAAAAGAGAGACAAGGGCCTGAGTGGAACCAGGGCAGGACACAGGTCAAAAGGGAAAGGAGGCACCATGGGGTCTAATGCCTGAAGGTCACGGTGAGTGTAGGAATCAGTAGAGAAGCTTGGAGCATTGGTAGAAATGCCACTGGAGGTGGAGGTGACAATAATGTCAAAAATGGTCAGGGTCACTCTTTAATCAAGTCCTGCAATGGCTGCTCATCTCACTCAGAGCGAGAGCCAGAATCCTTACTGGGACCCACATGATCTGGTCCCTGTTATCTTTATGACCTCATCTACTTCTCTCCCTTCTCCTCACTCCCTCTAGCCACACTCAACCCCTTACTGCTTCCTCAAACACATCAACCACAGTGCCTTTGCACTGACTCTTGCCTCTGACTGGAACATCCTTCCTCTAGATGCCACGTGCCTAAATTCCTCACCTCCATCAGGTTATTGCTGACATGGTGTCTCCTCATCAAGGTCCACCTCATCCTCCCTATTTACTTGTAACCCACCCAACCCTGGGACTCCTGGCTTCCTTGACTCTGCTCCACTCTTGTTTTTCCATAGCAGTTATCACCTTTGGACGCACTACATATAATTTACTTATTTATCTTATTTACTCTTTATTGTTTCTCTTCCACTAGAATGTATGCTTGCACAGCACAGGAATATCTGTGTGTTTGGTTCACAGTGCCTAGAACAGAGTGTGGTACCTCATAGGTGCTTAATAAATATTTACTGGGTGAAGAAATAAAAGAATCTCTCACCTTCAGGACTCTTGTGCAGGTGCTTTGTGGGAGCCCGGGACTCTGGACTCTGTGCCTCAGCCTTGGCTGGTGCGTAAGGCTCTGAGCACAGATCCTGGGAACAGTCTGGTGGGGTTGGGTGACATTACAGTAGGATCAAGACCCTTTTTAGCTTCTCCCACAGACACCCCTTAAGACTCACTTTTCCTTCCCTCCACCCTCTAGAGGTTACTCACCACAGTCCTCATAGATGGTGTCCGGGGAGCAGGGAAGGGGGCCCGGGGTGGGGAAAGCTCCCAGCCAGCGCTGCATGTCTGATCTAGTGAGACATAGGGAAGGCCACAATTGGCCCAGGAGCTCCTACTGGGAGTTGGGCAGAGACCACAGAGGAGAGGGATAGGGGAGGAGGGTGGTAGGCTCTGAGAGGTCAGGTGAAGGTCCCAAGGGCATTTCTAAAGGAGACACAACTCACAGGGACGAAGCTTGAAGTAGCCGGTGGGTGGGGCGGCCCTGGTGGTTGCTGAGAAGGGAGAGGCGGAATGTAGGGGGCCCAGATGGGTCTGGAACCTGCTGGGCCTGGACTAGGGAGCGATGGGCATAGTCCAGAACCTGTAGTCGCTGCCCACTACCAAGGGAAGAGGAAGTTCAGAGAGAGAACAGAAGTCCAGCTGGGCTTCCCACCGCTGCCTGGGCTTCCAACCGCTGCCTGGGTTTCCCACCCTTCCTGGGACCCACCTCTTGGGCTGAGTGATGAGCAGCAGGTCACTAAAGAGCAGCAGGCAGAGGGGAGTGAAGCGGGGGCGTGAGGTGAAGAGCACGCCCCCCCTCCGGCACCCTAACTCTGTCAGCTCCCCCTGCAACTCCAGGCGCCTTGACCAGGAGACCAGGGGCAGGGCCTGGAAGGAAGCAGGGAGGAGGTTCTGGCTTCTTTATAATACCACCATTGGGAAAGGGAAGGAGGGGAGTCTGGGCAGAGACCAACCTTGACTTTGTGGAAGCGCAGCCTCTGGGTGAGCCGGATCAGCTCCTCAGTCTGCTTCATGCGTCCTACCTCAGCGCTGCAACGCTCAATAATCTGGGTAAGGAGAGCTGAGTCACCACCCCTACTCCCTTCCAACCCTTCCCTCTCTCCCTGCCCCTTCTTCACCTCCCCTGGCCTCAGCATAACCTCCTGCCCACCTTGCTGATAGCACCCAGGGCCTTCTGAGCATTCTCCTGACGGCTGGACCCCTCCTCTGTCTGGTGCAGGATATTCTGAGGACAAGGAAGAAGGGTGACTGGACACCTGCTCTGTAGCCCTGGGATTCAGGGGGGCTGCAGCTCAGAGGACCCTTGCCTGGAAAAATCCTCAGTTTGGGGTTCACAGGGCTGAGGATCCAGCCTCAACAAGGTTGGGACCTCACCACTCACTATCTGCCTAACTCTGAGCAAAGCATGTTACCTCTCTGAGCCTCAGTTTCTGCATCTGTCAAATGAGGACAATACCCACCTAGCATTGTTATGAGGATTCAGCAAGGTAATATATATAATGTACTTAGCATAGTCCTTGGTACACAGTAAATGCCAAAAAGAAGATTGCTATTATTTAAATAATTATTAACCACAGCTATTAGTACAAACAATATACAGTGGTTAAGAGTGCCTGGATTTCAAGTTTGTCTCCATCAATTATTATCTGGATAACCTGGGACACATTATTTAGCTTCTCTCTACCTCAGTTTCCTCATCTATAAAATGGAGTCAATAATAGTTTCTACCCTCAAACAGCCATTGGTTGGGTTAAGTGGGTATATAGTACTTAGAATCGTGCCAAGAACAGAGCACTCAATAGCTGTTTGACTGTTCTGATTGTGATTATTTTGCCTACACTGGGGCGTATTAAACAATAAGACATAACAATGCTGATCATTTAGTTAGGAACTCTTCTCACTGAGGTCCTTACACTGGGTGACCTGGTTTAGGGAGAAGTTTCTATTCTGCAATAGAAGAGTGTTTCTCAACCTTTCTTTTTTCTTCCTCCCTTTCTTTCTTTCTTTCTTTTTTTTTTTTTCTTTTTTGGTGTCACTCTGCTAAGGAACATTTTTAGAAATTTCAATAGCACAGATATCCTGTATATCTTTTATGTACTGTGGGCTTTGAAGTAGCACAATCATTGGAATATTTAAGATTTTTTTTACTCCCCAAAGAATGAATTTTTGCCCACTTGGGGGTGATATCAACCCCATTGAGGAGGTGTGCAGTGAAAGATACAGCTGAGGAGACCTCAAAGACCACCCACCACGTTCCCCCTGAGACCCAGAGAGAGAGGAAGAGACTTGCCTAAGGTCAGTCAGCTGGTTAGTGGCACAGCCAAGTCTAGAACTCCTGTCTCTAACCAGAGCCTCATTTCCTGCACCCAGATTGCTCTGGAGAACTTTGGGTAGCTCTAGGTGGGGCTTGGTTGGTCCTGGACTGAGAGGCCCAGACTAGGAGGTCTGATTTAGGGGAGTCCTATATTTGTGGTGGGGTGGGAGACAGCGATGGCCAGGCAGGAAGCCCCGGGAAGGGTACTCCTATGGAGCTGATGGAGCAGAAAAACCCCAGGCCCAGGCGGTGGTACCTGCAGCAGCATGCGGAGCCGTGTGATGCGCTGAAAGGGCAGCAGCAGGAAGGATGGCAGTGGTAGCCGCTCACACTTGGGGAGGCTCTGCAGCCTACGCAGCTCCGTGGAGAAGCGCACGTTTGTGTCCCTGCAGAGGCAGGCCCCGGCCAGGCTGCTGGTGTCTGCCTTAGAGGCCCTCATCCCCCAGGCTGCCCTGGCCTGGACCCCAACCCTGCTCCCAGCCTTCCCTCACACGCATGGCCTGGCCCCTGCCTCTGGGACACTCACATAAGGCGGCTGTAGGTCTCCTCCTGATACTGCTGGTTCCGTACGTAATCCACATACACTGAGAAGGGACCCACAGCATGGGCATGCACTATGTCACAAAGGTCGTTGATGTGGGGGGAAGAGCGTACACGGGACAGTAACGTCCCTAGAAACCTGAGGGAATGGGGGAACAAGCAATGAGGGGGGTGGAAAGCCAGGTCTCCTGGCTTCTTGAGGCGCTAAGGGGTGCTCAGGAGCCTGAGGCCTGGTTTGCTGAGAGGGCAGGACCCCACTGACCGCTCACTGACTTCCTGGACTCTCTGCACATTGGAGAAGAGGGTGTGGTGATCCCGGGGGGTGAGCGTGTCCCGGAGAGCCTGGCTCAGCACAAAGGTATCAGTCAGCAGCCGCAGGGAGCGCAGGTAGGAGGCCTCGGATGTCACCACCTCAAACAGGCTCTGAGAGGAAGGACAGAGTGGCAGTGGAAAACCCAGTTTCCAGCCAGCCCTGGACCCAGGTCACACTTCTGCCCTTGGCCAGACCCCAGGTATGCCACCTCCTGCATGCGCTTCTCATGGGCGCTGAGAGTGTCCAGGAGGCCACTGGCTCGCACAGCTGGAAGCTCCTGCCACAGAGTGTTTCGAGGTCCAGGGGGCCGGGGGAAGGTGGGAGCTTCTCCGGGACTGGTTGGAGAGGGGCTTCCATCTTCACTGACCCCCCACAGCTCCTCTGACAGCACAGCTGCTCGGTAGGTCTGGTACAGAGGTTCTGGAGAGCCAAGGTGGCACATCAGGGGCGCCCAGTGCCCCAGAACCCTTCTCCCGGCTTGATGGTCACAGCAGGGACTCACCATCCTGCAGGGGCAGCTCCCAGTTCTGACCCTTCAGCTCCTCTGGCCCCTCCTCATCCCTATGGAGAGAAAAAGGGACAGAGTCCCCCAGAGCCACCCCCGTCGCACACCTCCAGGGGTGCCAGTCACATGATAGTGTAAGGTTGTGTGTAGGGACTCTGGCGGCTCCCCAGACCAAACCCAATTCCTTTGTATGTGCCTGTTGTATGGGAGGCCCTGAACTAAGCAGGCTCCCTCTACTCCTGTTATCTCAACGACTGTGTACCAGGGACTTCCAAGTCTTCATCTCCAGCCCTCTCACGTAGAAATTGCCCCACTGTCTGGAATGTCCATCTATACCTCAGTGAGACTCAATATGATCAAACCCAAACCCAAACCTCCTCTTCACCTGCAGCTCTGTCTTTGCTGTTCTGGTTAACAGCACCACCACATACCCATTCACCCAAGCTAAAAATCCAGGAGAATAAACATCAGTAAATGTTTGTTGAATAAATAAATGGGCTCAGACTAACTCTGCTAACGGTAGTGGATCTAAGATCATTAGTAAGACCAGGTGACGTGGAAGAGATGTTTGTGGTTGCCAAATAGTCTTGCAGACAATACCCACAATAGAGGCTTAGGGTAGGAGAGCTAAAACGGAGCACTTACTAAGGGACCGGCTCTTTACCGATGTTATACCCAAGAACTCTATGGAATAGTTGGTATGCTTACCCCATGTCGCAGATGAGGACACTGAGACCCAGAAAGGTTAAGTGACGTGTACAAGGTCACACAGCAATAAGGGACAGAGCTGGGATTAGAAACCAGGGCTACTTGTCTCTAGAACCCCAGTCCTTCTTCACTCCACCTTTGGGGAGATAGGACTTAACAGGACCTCAAAGTGAATCTGCCCTCAGGAAGGAGTAGAGGGTGAGCCATGTTTGGTACCTGCCCTCCACGGTTGCTGGAAGGGCGATCTGAGGAGCTTCATCTGGTCTGTTTCCTGGAGAGAGAACCCAGAGTGAAGAGAACAAATCAGGATCCCCAGTAGAAACTGCTACTATAAAAACTACAACTCCCATCAGCCCCAGAGAAGCAGCTGGTACTGATAGAGGAACAACAACAACAAAAAAAGCTCAGGGCCTATTGGGGGTTGTAGTTCATTTTCAAAATGCTTCATATCCACCCCTTCCCTTCCCACCCAAAGCATCCAGTCCCCCCGTCCCTCCCCCCCGCCCCGCCACCGCCCTGTACCTTGGATTCCATCTTCAGAGGGCAGATCGAGAACTGGCTGTGGGGGGTCCCCAGAGATGGTGGCATCCTGCCTGACTCGAGTGGGTTTCGGGGGTTTGAGTGGTGGCAGGAGTTTGCGCTCAGCAGTGGAGCGGTAGGATGTGAGGACCACTGAGTGGTGACTGCTGCTGGGAGGGTTGGGGCGGGAGCGGGAGGTACGAAGCGGGGAGGTTCGGCTGGGAGCCCTGGGACCGTCCTCACAGCCCCCCACAGGGACCCATCGGAGCTCTAGGCCTGGCCGGGCTACATGGCAGACACAGGGACAGCAGGGAGGGCAGGCCTGGGCAGCACCTGTGGGAGATAAGGTGTCCTAAGGCGAAGACCCCCAGGGCCTGGCCCCATCCTGCCCACGTCTCCTCCTTCTCCTTGACCTGCAGCTGGAATATGGGCCAGCCCCAGGCTTCTACTCTCCAACCCTGAATCTCCAAACTCCCAGAAATATGGACATCAGATTTTTCAAACATAAAATCCATTTTTGAAAAGGTAGCCTCTGAAAGTAACCAGCCTTAAACTACTGAAAATTAAAAAAAAAAAAAAAGCTGGATTGAGCCCATCCTAGCCCAGGGAAGTACTTACTCTGAGTGCCATTCTCCTGGGATCCCCTTCTGGTGAGGATGCCCTGGGGAGTCTCTCTCTCCCCATTCACATCCACTCCCCCTTGGGGAGCTGGCTCCAGGACATCAGCAGCTTGGCCCCTGCCTTCAGCCCCCCACTCAAACCTGCCAGCCAGTCTCCGCACAGTGCCTGGGGCAGAGGCAGAGCCATCCTGGGCCTGGACCTGGGAGGCTGTGTTGGGTAGGGGCAGAGGTGTGGAGGGTGAGCCAGAGGGTTTAGGTGGGGGCACTGGAAACCTGGGAGCAGGTTCTGGGGAGATGGAGCGCCGGGACACTGGACTGGGGGAGCTGGAAGGTGAGTCTGGGGAAGCCTGGGAGTCGAGGCTAGCTTTAGAAGCTGAAGGGGGCAGAAGGGCAGGGGGCTTGAGGGAGGAGGCTGGGGGTTCCCAGAAGATGGGGGTGCACATTGGGGTTAGTACATCATTGGAAGTGACAGGAAGTTCTTGTGGAGAAGAGCCATTGTGGGGGGGCCCTGGGGACTGGGCAGCACGAGGTCTAGAGGGGGGACGGGGGCGTATGATCCGAGGGGGCTTCTGGGTAGGGGGTGTTGCTATAGGAAGAGACTGGTCTGACATCTTCCTCTGAGCTCTTCAAAGGAGTGGGGTGCTCTGCTGGAGTCATCCCCTGAAGAAAAGGGAGGGAGGGAGAGAGACCCTTAGTGTTACCCATGGCCTGCTGTGAGTAGACTGAGGCCTCTGAGCAGAAATAGTTTGCAAGCAAATCAGCCATGATTTGGAATTCAGGAGGGAAGGCTGGTGCACTTCCTCTCCTTCCTTCTCACTTGCAGCCTTCTCTCTTCACCTCTCACCCTTTCTTCTCATTCCTGAGGCCCCTGAATCCCCCTCTCCCCCAGGTAGCCTTTCTTGGCCCTTCCAGCCTCCACTTCTCTCTGCCTTTTGGCTTCTACTGCCACAGACAGGCTGGAGGAATCAGTGACGCTAGGGTGGGGGTGCTTTGGTAGAGACCCAAGTAGGTGGAGAGGGTACAAGAGAAGTGGATCAAGAAGGGGAGTTTAGCTTGCCGATATAGCCACTATGCATCTGCTTGATGAATTGTGTTGTGTGTCTGTAACTGTGTTGTGAAGGTTTGTGACTATGGTTTAAGTGTGTGCATGTTGTTTCTACTGCTCTAGGAAAGGGGTGTTGTATGATGTGTTGAAAGAGTATATTTGCTATGAGTTTACTGGGTGGGTATGCAATGGGGGAGTGGAGTACACAGTATATAGTGTATGGTGGGAGAGGGGTTTGAGGGTTTGTGTGTGTTATGTGCTGTCTGCGGGAGTATGTGGAGTGTGTGTGTGTGTGTGTGTGTGTGTGAGCATACATGCCCACGCCTGGGCTGTGAGGAACGCATCACTATTTCCCTGCTCCGACTGGCCCTCCCTCCGCCCCCCATTTCCCAGTTCCTCTCTCCGGACTCTCCCTTTCCGGGTTATTTTTAGTCTCCTTTTCCTGCCATGAAGATTCCTGGAACCTCTGACCCCAAGAGACCAGGAAGCCCCGGACATGGTCTCTCCTGCCCCATCCTCTTACCCCTGCCTGTCCCCATCCTGCCATCTGGTCACAGAGAAAGAGGCCCCAGTGGACGCCTGGGTCCTGCCTGGATACCTGAAGGGTGGTGAGGGGACCAGATTGAAGGCAAGGACGAGTGGGGCCAGACATGAGGACCTAGGCTTCAGCGCTCTCCCTGGGAAGGTGGCCATGATCCTGAGAAGACAGCAGGGTCAGGGCTGGGAGACAGATGCGCCCCCCAACTCCCTGCAGGAGTCAGCAGGAGACTCAGAACCCTCCAGGCCCCAGAGTGGGTTCTTGAGGAAGGGTGTGGAGTGGGGGTTAGGGGATGTAGACTGTGAGTCTTGAAGCTCAATGGCCACCGTATCCTGGCAGGAAGCCCCTTATCAAAATGACCCAGGCAGTGGCCTCGCCAGCTCCTCCCAGCTTTGCCCCACTCAGGGATCCCACCCCCCTTCTCAGGTACCTTTGTTTACTTCCTTTCCCACCCCCCACTCAAGCCCATCACAGGGACCCAGGTGTTGGGCCCAAGCACTCACCCTTGAGTCCTCTCCACTCTCAGTCACCTCCCAGGGCTGAGTGAGTAGGAGCAGGAAACAGGAATCGAATCCTCCTCCCAACCGGACACCCCCCCCCAAACCACACCACACTCCACATGCGCACACTGGAGCTCTGGAAGATGTGATAGACTAGGTGTCCCAGGATTCAGGGGTTAACAGGGTCTGGGGAAAGGCTGAAACTTGGGCGTGGACAGCAGGCTATTCTGTACGTGCATGTTCTGTCTGCATTGCTGCATGGGCCGGGGCTCTGGGGGCTGGAAGTGGATAGGGTAGGGTGGAGGTGGGATGAAAATGCCACAGGGCTGGGCTGCTGGTAGGATACCTCCGTATCAGCTAAGGGATGGTGTGTGTTCTTCCACAGCATGTCTGACTGTCTCTCCCACACCTCACCCGACAACTTGTCCCTTCAGCTTCCAACCTCTTCCCCTGGGTGTGAGCCAGTCACTATTTCACACTAAGGTACCCCTCCCCAGACTCCCCCATCCCCCTAACTCTGCAGTAGCTCCCCCTGAATTTACCTTTATCGTTTTGGAAGCAGTTTCTATTTTCAGCCTGTCCTGCCTGCCCCGTGAAGCAAGGAGTGTGGGGCCAGGTCTCCCAGTGTCTCCTGTGTTTCTGGGGCGGGAACTGAGGACCCAGATTGAAATCTCCACAGAGGAAGCCAGTTCCTCAGCCCCACCCGGCCATTGTGTCAGGCAGGCATGTGTGTGTGTGTATAGAGAAGGGACAGAGGGCAGGGTGGGATGTGGAGGCAGGGAGGTGGAGAGGGAGATCTAGATATGTCTCCTTTAGGGGCTGCTGACTGCTGGGCCCCCCTGCCTGCTCACTGTTCTTAATCCCTGTCTCTCTGGTCCCAGCCTCTGACTCCCTGTCCCACTGGGAGGCTTTGATTGGCTGGCAGTCAATAGAGGGCAGGGGTGGGGGTGGAGAAGCAGGGGAATGGTAGGTGGGGGTCCTTCTCACCTCTGATTTGCCCTATGTTCGAGGAGCTGAGTTCCAGGGCTGGGGATGTGTGTCATAAAAACAACTGAGGGGGTGGAATGAGCCACACCCCAGTCTGGGAAGTAGGGTAGTAGGAAGAAGATTTGAAGGGCAGTTATGAACTGCCAGGGCCTTTGCCCACGCCCAGGTGCCTGCTGATGCCAGACCTTCTCACACACACACACACACACACACACACCCCAAATAAGACATGGGAATAAAAAGTCAGAAAGCTGGGATAAATATATGTTTCAACCCCTTTTTCTTCAGAGTAAAAGCCAAAGTCCTTATAATGACCAACAGGACCCTTTACTATCTTCCCTCTTCCCTACCTCTTCTCTCAAGCCCAAGGCTGCCTCAGGGACTTTGCACTGGCGGTGACTTCTGCCTGGAAACCTCCTTCCCAAGACACCCACATGAATGATTCCCTCACCTTTTTCAAGTCATTGTTCAAAGATCACTTTCTCTTTGAGGCCTGCTACACCGCTTTTTAAAATTGTAGCCCTTGACCTGATAGGGGCATCGTCCCGTACACTAAAAAGTTGCTGGTTTGATCCCAGTCAAGGCACATGCTTAGGTTACGAGTTTGATCCCCTGTGGAGGCACATACGAGAGGCAATGGATCGATGTTTCTCACATTGACATGTCTTTCCCTCTCTCTCTCCCTTCCCTTCTCTCTAAAATTAAAAGCATGTTCTTGGGTGAGGATAAAAGTTGACATGTTTATAGTTAATTATATTTTACATTTGAAAGTGAGTTTTTTGGACGCAGATCTTTATCTTTTTTATTCACTGATGCATCCCAAAGTTCAGGAAAAGGGTCAAGCATAAAATGGTGCTTAATATTGGTTAACTGAACCAAATCCAATTGAATCTTCCCCACAGTTCACTATTTCCCTGACTCTCCTTCCCTACTTTCCATAATTCTGTTGATTCCACCAGTTTCCCAACACCCCCCCCCACACACACACACACATAACCCAGGCCCAGGCACCTAACCTTCTAGACCTCATGTCTAGATCATTTTGAGCTTCCCGGGAAAATAAATCTCTCTCCAAAAGTACTTTAGAGACCCTATCAAGAAAGATACAGTCCTGCCCTGGCTGGTATGGCTCAGTGGATTGAGTACCAGCCTGCAAACCAAAGGGTCACCAGTTTGATTCCCGGTCAGGGAACATGCCTAGGTTGCAGGCCAGGTCCCCAGTAGTGGGCACATGAGAGGCAACCACACACTGATGTTTGCCTCTCCCTTGGGAGGCAAAACATCCCTTGGGATGTCTCTCCCTTACTCCGTCCCTTCCCCTCTGTCTAAAATAAAATTTAAAAAATATTTTTTTAAAAAAGAAAGAAAGATAAGCCCTGGCCAGTGTGGCTCAGTTGGTTGGAGCAGTGTGGTTCAACCGTCTTTCTAAAAGCAACATTATCCTTGGGGCCCTGGCTGGTGTGGCTGTGAACAAAAGGTCACCAGTTCAATTCCCAGTCAGGGCATGTGCCTGTTTTGCAGACCAGGTCCCCGGTTGGGGGCAAGCTGGGAGTGTGCTGGGGGCATGTGAGAGGCAACTGATTGGATCAATATTTCTCTCACAAATACATTGATGTTTCTCTCCCTGTCTTTCTCTCTCCCTTCCCCTCTCTTTGAAAATAAAATCTTTAAAAAAAAAAAATGTCCTGTGTAGGATAAAAAAAAAGATACACATGTGTAGCCAAACAAATCTTGTTTTATATTGTTTTTACTGAAATGAGAATACCTTTCTTAGTTTTGCTACTTACAGAAATATCATTCAAAAAGGTAACTAACCCCCCCCTAAAAAAAAAACCCGGAAATGAAAATGGCTCAAGCCGGAGAACAAATCAAAGCCCCAGAGCCAATTTATCTGAGCGATGAAGAGATTGCCAACCTATCAGATGCACAATTCAAAACCCTGGTGATCAGGATGCTCACAGAATTGGTTGATTTTGCTCACAAATTAGATGAAAAAATGAAGGCTACAATAAGTGAAATGAAGAAAAATGCATGGGGAACCAACAGAGATGGGAGGAAAACTGGGACTCAAATCAATGGAGTGGACCAGAAGG